>JAPYZA010004722.1:0-13105 GCA_030522685.1 Eupelmus azureus | reverse complement strand
CACACATCCATACAGACATTTTCTAAAATCATATGATTTGAACTTCTAACACTTCTAAACATGTTTCTAAAGCGATTTGACGAAACTCAAAATTTTACTGTTACAAAGCTTCCTCTATGAGGAAGCAAAAGGAGTGGAAAACTGGAGCAGACACGCGAGAAAACAGATGAATTGTAGGAATAAAAAGAAATAGAATGGATGAGAAGCGACGAGAAAACGGAATCAAGATAGAAAGCATAAGAAGAAAAAAGAGAAAAGATTAAAAAGAACAGAAAAATACTATTCTAGTCAAGAATTAATAAAGAGTGAATAATAAAAAAATAATTTGGTTTTTAGTTTTGATATTTTTCTGATAAAGGTGACGAAAAAAAGACTGATTTATTTAGTATTAAAGATTGAAAAAATGAAAATTTAGTTTTGTACAAGAAAGAAAAATTAAATATATTAGTTTTGTAAAGACTTATCAGTTATTATCAGAATATTATCAGTCGCGGTTGATTATTGGTGTGCCAGCTGGCCATGGTCAGCACGATACAGACATAATTTCTCGTATATTATTTTTGTTAATACACAAACAACTAATGAAAAGAAGCAAAACACACACACACGTACACGCACACGCACATACACACACACACACACACACACACATACAGAAAAATACTCGAACAAATGTATATTTTTTATATTACCTAGAAGTTAAATAAAGCATATTATTAATATTATATGAAATTCGTTCACTAATTTTATTATTACTTTTTCAATAAATAAAGTGATTATGTATGGCTACTGACAAACGGTACCACTATATTTTTATAATAAAATAGAAACTCATTGCGCCAATGATATTACCACAATGGTAGTGTGGAAACCTGTCGAGATATAATTATTTATAATATAAAAGCAAATTAAGTTTTACGTACTCAATTAATACTTAAAGATTAAAAAGATTGATAGAAAAATAATATGAAAAATATCAATCGAATCCTACGCTAAATTCATTCTAGAATTAGGAAGTGGGAGGTTGGAGAGCGGAGCGAGCAGCCCGCTGGTATATATGTTATCTCTATATTATAAAATTCTTTTGCCGCAGCCGCCGCTGCCGCCACTGTGTATAAGAATTTCCGAGGCCTTCCTTTTTTTCGAAACTAGCCGTTATTTTGAGGAGGTTTACGATATTTTTTCACTTTTTTACGTTATTTTACTCGATTTGTCATTCTTCTTTTAATAACTAGCGATATTTTTGCTTAATTTCTAAATTATCCCCTATTATCACCAAAACTAGTCATTATTTTGAGGGGTCATACGTTATTTTTCACATTTTTATGTTATTTTTCGGTATTTTCACGTTACTTTACTCGATTTGGCTTAGTTTTCATGATATACTGCGATATTTGTGCTTCATTTATCTCAGGTTACCCTCTGTCTCTGGAAATAGCCATTATTAGAAGAGTTTTACGTTCTTTTTTCACTTTTATACGTTATTTTTCGACAATTTTACTTTATTTTTCCATGATTTGACGTGGCTTTCATTAAATCTGGCAATATTTATACCTGATTCATCAAAAACTTCCCGTTATCACCAAAAATAGCCGTTATTTCAGAGGATTTTACGTTATTTTTTCGCTTTTTTACCTTATTTTTCTTGATTTAACGTCAGTTTCATAATATTTTGCTATATTTGTGCTAAATTTTTTTAAAATCCTTGAGTATCTTTAAAAATAGCCGTTATCTGAGAGGATTTTACGTTTTTTTTTTCATTTATTTACGTAATTTTTCGATATTTTTGTTATTTTCCTTGATTTCACGTTGTTTTCATGATATTTTGCGATCTTCATGCCTTATTTATCGAATATCTCCTTTTATTTCCGGAAATAGCCGTGATTTCAGATGGCGAAATTTGGAGTTTTATGTATTTAGTTTTTTGTTTTTGTTTTATAGGGATTTTAAATTATACAAGGTCTTGTAGCTGTAAAGAACTTTTTTTTTTTATATTTTGATACCGATTTAAATATTTATTTATGAGATTTTCTGTTTTTATGTGATTAAATTGATAGGAAAAGTTCATAGATTTAGTACATAATGAAATTTCGCTATATATTATTTTTAGTAATAATAGAATTTCACAATTTCCTTAATCAATAAAAATATTTGTCTTGCTATTAAGTAAAGAAAATTTCGGGAAACAACTAATAAAAATGCACTAACGTATCTACCGCAATGTGACGTAGAAACGATACACTTAATAATTTTTTTTTAATCTGTATATGATACGATATATTTTAAAGTTTCAAAGTACTAACAATAAACGATTCCTCTACATATTATAGTATATTTTTATAAAATATAAACATTAAAAATTAATAATTATTATTTTAAGAACAGATGGTCTTGTGAAGAGGGGGCTTGGCGCGCGAGGCACGCAGGAGGAAAGCCCTTTAGCATATATATACTGTAACGAGAGCACGCTTCCTACGGGCCGTGTGCAAAAGAGAGCAACGGCCTGAAAATCCTCGCGCGCACGTTAAGAGCGCGCGAGGAGAGAGAGAAAGCAAGGATTGGCCTACGTGCCAAAGGTGCGAGAGGGAGCGCGATAGATCGCGCGGCTCCGCGCGGTCTCGGATCCTTTCGGGCCAGCTGAAGAGATTCGAGATAGCAGTACCGGTCTGCCTACCGAGTATAACACGTGGCATGCGACTCCCGATTTTTCTTTCCGGCAATTTTCACGCGAATTTTGCATGTAAGCCCGCGATATTTGTGCCCGCGAGTGCATCCCGTCGCCGACGTCCACTACTGCGGGCGAGGATCAACCCGGACTTGAAGACGTTCATCCGTCCTTTCCGGAGCAGCAGCTAGCGGCAACGGTCAGCGGCGATAGAGGCGCGCGCGTGACGCCATTTTATAGCGACGCAAGGTAAACCTGCAAGCTAGCTAATAAATAGCAGCTGAGCGCACGTAAGCACGAGCTCGCGGCCGTCCGCTCAGCTGTACGCGAGTGCAGCGTTCATCGTGCCCTCCACTCGCAAGTGGAGGCTGAATTTTCCCCTCTCGCTACGCTAGCGAGAGGTGCGCACTATTGTGTGTGTGCGCGCGAAAGGGGCCGTGACGTTACGGCTACGCGAAAGAGATCGCTGCTCCACCACGTAGCAGCCATAGGCCCGCGACGTAGCCGAGAGAATGAGAGAGTTAGAGAGAGAGTCAGCGCACGCGGCGCAGAATAGAGAGAGAGAGCACGAGCTCGCCTCGGCACATGAATGTGCCGAGGACTGATAATTTTCAGCGCGCATAGATTATTGAGAGGGCGAGCAACCGTGATTTGATGTATAAATTCCATTATTAATTCGATTTTCATTCTTTTCTTTTTGTTCATTTTTTTAATAAACTTTTGTCCTCGTAAATAAATACATCATATTAATTTACGAGAAAACCTTTGGACCTAATTCCTTGCAGTACCATCCTAAGTCGCCGATTACCGCCGCCTCGGCGGGTATCGAGCAGCCTCTCTGCTCGATACATACACTGAACTAGTTGGGAAGACCCTCGGTTTGATTCCAAGGTGGATCGCATTCACCTGTTGTGTACGGGGTCACCGGCTTTGCACGCTGTGGCCATAGCACGTGCGGCTAACTTCCGCTGGCCACAGTAGCCACTTCGAGGGAGTCTCGCGCACGAGCGTGCGAGGCAGTGGCTTGCCATTGTCCCCGTTACAATACATATGGGGCCTATCACGTAAACTCTCCTAGCGCGGCGCGCGAGCACTTAAACCTGTTGTTTTCAACTCGCGTTTGCCGTATGAAAATGTATATGTAACAAAAAAAAACAATAGAATATTTTAATGTATTTTTTCTTAAGCTTTCCAATGGTGTTGTCAGATTTTCCAAAATTTTCCATTTCCCTTAAAAAAAAATACAAAATGTATTATGTCTCGAAAAGTGTGTCTTTAATATTTTTTTAAATACTTTTAATCGAAAGGTGAGGATTTTTTACATAAAAAAAGTTCTTTTGCAGAGAATGCCCGATTATATTCCAGTGAGTAAGTGAACGCCCAAGAGTAGAAGAACCGCGCGCAGTGCGGCAAGGTGCGTGACTTCGCACTCGACGGCGGCCGCTGGATTCTGTTCTCCTGTTTACATTTTGCTACCTTAAGATTTATTTTAAACCTTAACAGATTCAAAATAAATGTTTAATTTAGTTATTTTTATTCTAATTTTTTAGACTAACGTCTGATTTAGATATTTTTAGTCGAATTTTGTAGATTAACGTCTAATTTAAAATGTTGACCTGCTCCATCCGTTAAATAATAAATTTTTTTAACTGTGAAATTATATTTCAGATAAATTATGACAATTTTTTGATATTTATAAACATTTTTTTGCTAAATAACAGTCAGAGTAGATAGATAGTTAGATCGTTTTATTGCACACCTCAGTACAAACATAAATCCATCAAATACTTTTCATATCACATAGTTTAGTCTTATCTCTGTATAATTTCATTATTTTGGAGTAATTTGTCTATCAGTCAGATTTGATAAAACATATGTTCAGAAAAATAAAATGTAGTAATTTACATCAAACAAAAACAACTGATCACAATGACCGTGTCAGAAATAAGTAAAACTTAAACCTAGGTGTAAATATTAAACTTAGCCTAGGTGTATATATAAAACTATAATAGTAAAAATACTGTGTCAAATAAAAATGAAATAAAAATAAAAATAAAATTAATCAGTCTTCGTGGTCAGATCACAGATGTTTGTGCAATCTCGTGGGTTGCTCGCTGCGCCATCTTATAGGCAGGCTGGCGCCGCTTTCACTACGCTCTCGGCTGTTTTCTCCAACCCTCCACGCACGACGAGCCAGTCTTCTCGATAACTTTAAGCCGAGCGCACCTAGCTCCTTTTTGTAATAACCAAGATACACAAGAAATAAATCTAATTACCTCTGACTTTTCCGTGTCTTATCTGCATTCCTTCCCTCCTCCCATTCGCAGCTACTTCGTAAAACAACAGATGTATATTGCACCTCGCCCACGCTATATCACAGTCCAAGTCGTACAATCACTTCAGCTCCATTCATGCTGCACATTTATACTATAAATATATTCAGTCCCATCTTAAAGGACAGCACGACATGAGATCTAATAAGTTAGGACGTGGACAAGACATACAGAAAAAATAAATGGATACAGTTATTAATTCAGATCAAACAAATGCCCCCGTATACGCTCGTGTAAAACTAAATAACGATGGTAAGTTTCTAATTAAGGACGGAAGAGAGTTCCACAGCGTGGCACCTCTTATTTTAAAAGCATCACTTGTAGTTTCAGTATGCTATGGAACCCTGAGCTCTCTTACATCAACACGCATAGGACCCCTAGATAACTGTGATGGCCGATTCTAAAAATTTTGTACATGTGTATCAAGGCGAAGTATTCACTGAGTTTTGACCTATCCCAGTTGCGACGCTGGTTTCACGTTCTCGTTTGCGTCCCGAGCCTGCATCCGCAAAAGTCCCGTCGATTTCTTTCTGGCGAGGTCGCCGAATTTATTATGGGCGCCAGGTGACCCCGCTACGTTGTGTTCCCTTCCCGGCTTTGCTCTCTGTCGCACGAATCTCGTCTCCGGGCGCGGTTCTCCTGGGAGCGGCCTCCTCGGGTCTGAGGCCTCGCGTTCGCATTTATCTTACACCCGCGCATTCTCGTCCTGTCTCCTTCGCGCCACTCAAGTTTTTTCCATTACGGGAGTATTATCGCCACTACCCGTTGTCTTTCTCGATCACTTTCCCGATCATTCACTCTCACTCTCTCTCTCTCTCTCTCTCTCTTACCCTCTCGACGCCACTACGATTCGCGCGCACAGTAATTTCGGCACTCCCGACCGCGACGCGTTTACACTCACTCGACGCACTCTCTTTCTCTCATTCACACTCGCTCTACTCTCGAGATAATATTTACCGACTCCTTTACCTCTATTCCTCTCTTAGCACCGCTGCTGGTGCGCTGTGTCGGCCTTGGTCTCGACGTCTGCTCGTGGCTGCTCTCAGCGCTCGGGCGTCCTCTCCTCGGCGTCTCACCTGCATTCCCGCCCAGCTCGCCTCTCGTAAGTACTCACGACCGCGATTTAGCAGAGCCTCGTTTTCGCACGTTTCTCTCGTGGTCGTCTTTCACTTCCTGGGGGTAGTCGTCTCGATTCTCTCTCTCTCTCTCTCTCTCTCTCTCTCTCTCTCTCTCTCTCTCTCTCTCTGTTGCTCCTGGATGCTCGACTCTGATTCCTTTCGTCCTCTCGGTCTCGCGGCTCAGGCTCTACTCTTCTCGTACTCGGTTGCTTTATCTCAACTCCTTTTCTCTCGGTGGCTCTTGCCCTACTGACTGCGCGGCTCTCGCAGCTCGCGCAAGTCCCCACTGTGCGAGGGTGCCATTGAACCTCTATAAGTCTCACAACACTCCAGCAATACTCTTTGCAGGTCAGGCTTAGTGTCGGCGCGCCACTACTCTCCGCGGCTCCCTAACGCAACTCCCCTTCCCTGCGCACTCTCTCTCTATCTCACTCGCTCTCGTTCCATCTATTTCCCCTGCTCTCATCACGCGCCAGTGACGCTCATCGCGTTCTTTCCCATCGCAACGCGTATTTCTCGGAATCACAAGACGATGTTGTTTTACCACATCGCACAGTTCCCTCCTGTACGAGGTGATGCGAGCATCCCTCCTAATGCCGTATATGTATCTAAAACAGGAATTTTGTAGTACTTGAAGTCGAGGTCTCTGTTCTAGCGTTGCATCCAGGTATACCACCGAGCAGTGGTGTAGGTGAGGAAAGAGCAGCGCCACCGCCAGCCTCTTGCGTAGAGCCTCGGTGGCGAACCGACGGAAAAAACGAAGTCCATATAATACTCTATTAAATTTTTTGGTGACCTGATCCACATAAAGTCTCCATGTCATCCCAGCATCGAGAACAACACCGAGGCTCGTTACCGTATCCGAGAAAGGGACATGCACACCGTCGCCCATGCGAACACATGGAAGACCAAAATTATAAACTTTTTTTACAGAAGCACTTCTACCCAATATTATTGGTTTGGTCTTCCCAGTGTTCAGCCTGAGCGATGCACGCGCAGCCCACCGCGACACAGCCGCATCAGCCGACTCAAGCTCCGCTATTCCCTCAGCTAGACTACCGCACGGTACCTGGATGTATATCTGCAAGTCATCAGCTTATAGTATGTGGTTGACCCGGTTCCTATCAAAATCTCAACGACATCATTAATATAGATGCAAAACAACAACGGTACCAGCACCGATCCTTGTGGTACTCCAAGGTCAGTACCAATCCAAGGGGAGTTACCAGGTGATCCGGTAGTTACTAGTTGTTCTCTGCCCGTCAGATAGGAGCATAACCAGCAGAGAACTCCCCTTGAAAAGCCCAGGTGGCTCATTCTGTCCAGTAGTCGCCCAGGTAAAACCGTGTCGAATGCTTTAAAAAAGTCGAAGAGCAGGAGAATTGTTACCAATTTCCTGCTCATTCCCGTCCTGATGTCTTCTATCAACTTTAGCATAGCAGTCTTAGTCGAGTGCAATTTCCTAAATCCAGTCTGAAACGGGTCAAGGACCCCCCGCCTTTTCAGGTGTTCAGTGAGCTGAACATGAACTATCTTCTCAAGCACCTTGGAAAGAAAGCACAGAAGCGCAATTGGACTAAAGTCAGATGGAGTAGCCGGCGCTGAGCATTTATTTAAAGGTATAATATGCGCTCTCTTCCAAAGGGCCGAAAAAGTCCCACCCAAGAGAGAGGTATTGAACAGCCCGACCAGCATGTCACCGATGACTGGCAAAGCTTTCACTATCAGACTCTGCGGGATGCCATCTTCCCTCTGCGCCTGAGAGGAGAAATGCGTTACCGAGAGAATGACATCGCTGAGACTAACGTCCGAGAAAGTGAACCCCTCGGCGGATGCCGCAGGAATGATATTCTCCATGACGCCTACCTCATCAGCCCGCGAGAGTGACACCCCAGCAAAGTGTACATTGAGATCATGCGGCATTGGACCATTCAACACCTCAAACTTCCTAGGCAGGAGTTCAAGCTTATCCAGCTCTTCCCAAAACTTGTTGTTGCCCAATTCTTCGATGAGTCTATTCTAATAGAAGATGACCTTGACTTCATCAGATTTCATCTGGGCTTCCTTGCGCAATTCAAAAATTTCAGAAAGAAGTTTGTCGGAACCTATACGTTTAAAGCACCTGTATGTTGCGTCGCGTTTTTTAATTACTCTTTCCACCGCAGCATCGACCCACGGAAGCTTGCCTCTACGAGGAGTGAAGGTCTTTAGTGGCGCAAGCGCATTAATAGCCTCCGCAAGATTCGAGCTGAGCTGATCAAGCGCAGAGTCCACGCCCGTCACGACAGATTAGAACAGCGACCAATCACACTTCCGAAGAAAATTAGTTAGCTCGTCATTAGAAATGCTGCTAAAATCACGGTATTTGAAAGTATCACTAGTTAGTTCCTGCGTCGGCGATCCAATTGTCACATTAATGATGTTATGATTATTGTGCCAAGGCGGAGGGTCATGGTCATGGTTAATAATAATGTCGCTACTGCCTACGAACATAACGTCTATCCATGTGCTTGATACATAAGGGCTATGTTTGTGCGTCGGGCCGTGCTGAACGATCTGTAGCGAGAGTTCATTCGTTAGTTGTCTTATTAAATTTGCATCGGTGGAATCTTTAAGGAGATCGCCGTACAAGTTCCCCATGATTATTTTTTGACTATAATTTATTGTATGTTTTTTCAATAGAGTTAGCATATTCGAATCTTTCCAAGAAATATCTGGAGGCCGGTAAATAACGGCGATGAAGATAGGTGGTGAGCCACCCTGCTGTAGCGCGACCATAATGGACTCAGGTTTAAGTGGTTTTCCAGCACCCGTCGTATCAGAACACTCAAGTATTGAAACCTTAAAATAGCCACGCACATACATGGCAACCCCACCACCACTTAAGTTTCTGTCTACTCTAAAAATCTTGTAGCCAGGAATCCAAACGGCGTTGTCACTTATGTTTTCGCTCAGCTTGGTCTCCGCTACCCCAAAAAGGTGGTAAGTGGGATGATCTGCGAGGTATTGACGGAGATGATCAACATGGCCTCGGAGAGAGGTCAGATTGACAAACACCGATTTTAATGTGTTCGATCCCCTAACCAGTCGGCCAGCCACGCCAGCAGCTAGTCAATTATTAGTATTCATATTTCTATTAGGATCATTGTTAACATTTGGATATTGTAAACTCAAGGTGGCAGCTAATTTTGAGTGGTCTTTAGTGCTAGCAGGCCGTATGAGGTTTATAGTTAGTGGAAATGGTATTGAGATCGGAGGCACTGCAAAAGGTATAAGCTCTCTCACCTTCTTTCATACGAGTATAAAACCTACCACGACCGTGCCAAACAAATCTGAAACCTAGATTTTTCGCAATTAATTTAAGATTTTGAAAATCTTTATAGGTCTCACGATCAAGGTATTCATTAATAAATATCGGACGATGTTGTATGTATTTGACTAAATCTTTTGCAAGATGAGAGAGATCAATGTCCGCGACTTTTAATGAAGTAACTTTGTGCTTCGCCTCTAATACGTCACGCACAGTGGACTTACTGGCCAACCGTACAAGCAGAGAAGGAGAATCCGTTTTTGAGGTAGCGCCTCGCGTTGTTAGTTAATGTGTTTTGTGATGTAGCAGTATTGGGCGTGGTCCCATTTCCGGATACAGATTTTCTGCGTGAATAGTTTGAGCGCAGTTCAATAACTTCCATAATGTCACTCTTAACGAAGGACGGCAGGACCATACAAAAGACGGCACACACCAGATCATCCGGCTGACTGTCAACTGCTGCGCAATCAACAAAGCCGGAGATCACCAAGGCACCGCTATCGCCCTCCTTTGCTTGTTGAGTAAGTGGTCCGGAGATGGTCCATTTGGTGTACGAGACTGAGCACGCAGCCAAGAAGATCGATTTTTCCTGTAATTAACTTTTTTTAAATGTGCAGTGTGATCAGCTAACTCTGACGGCGGATCCGAGGGCACCTCATCAATATCCACCACCGGTGTATTACTATTAACAAAGGTAACTTTATTGATGGGAGTAGTCGCTTCGTTGCTTTTATATGTATATTTCTTATTATTGTTAAAATTTAAGCCTTGGTTTGTTTTAATAGAAAACATATCTCTCTTTAGTTCAGCGATTTCAGTGTTTAACTCTGATATTTTATTTTTGTAAGTATCATTCTCTGCAATGAGCGTCTTCTGCTGTGACTGCAACAAGGCAAGGTGACTGGAAAAGTATTTGCAGTGATCAAAGATTTTTGAAACAGCATCTGCTAATGTTTGTGAATTATTTAAAATTGATGGAATCGAGTTCAATTCATTATGCACTAAGTCGATTTTTTCCATTGCGGCAATAACCTTGTTGGAGCCATTACTGAAGCGCTCATAAACACCGGTGACGGATTCTAAATCTAAAACTTGCACCTCAGGTAAAGTGTTGTCCTGTTTGCTCAACTCTAGATGAAGACATAGAAATCGATGACGCGGCGGTTGCCGGGTTGCAGGTGCCGGGCTCCGCTGTAATTGAGCTCGATGTGGCCTCCTCCGGCATCGATGTCTCCTGACTACCTCTGCCCAGTGTAATATCGATTGGCTCCTTTGTAGCCTGTAGCGTCGCAGTATTATTCTTGTTACCAGGCGGAGTGGTGTAGCCAGGGCCTCTATTCAACTGAATGGGGGTCGACGCTGACGTCACTCGACTTATTGAGAGAGCAGAGTTCTAATGTGTGTTGATGCGCGGCTTGGCTGTGTGCGCAGTGCGCGAGCTCTTCGCTGTGCCTCTCGTCACCTCCTTCGCGCTCCTGCTTTCCTGGCAGCGTAGCACTTTGGAGACCTTTAATTCAGCTGCATTTAGGCCAGTAGAAATGCAGTGACGATGAAAATTTCTCTCGATGAGATACTCAATATCATGATTTTTGCCGAAATACTTAATAATAGTATTAAATCCCATAATAAACACTGTTTATAATCAACTGCGCGCGTTTTTATGCAATTGATTTATTCCTGTAGACCGTAAATATGTAATATTTAACTATTAAATAAAATATTTGGTAATATAAAACCAGGTTATTCTTAATGAGTTAAGAAAAATGTCGAACTTACCTAATAAAACTTTATGTTAACGATAATTATTTTTGTAATACATATTCTATACTATAAATATATTGCTGGCTTTTATTCTAATTACTGAACACTATGCTTAGCCTGATTCTGCAGTTGAAGAAACTTTTAATTGAACCTGAAAAATTACACAAAGTTTAATTCTTATATTATTTAAAATAAATATTTAAAAATTATAACCTATATATCTTTTTTAATACTTATCTGATAACCGGTACTGAAATGTTTAGCCCAAGCCTACGAGCTAAGTTAGAGGGTCCACCTTCTGGAAGTTTACACTCCGAGGAGTGAAAAAAATATTTAAAAATAAATTGAAATTCAAGGAGCAGGTGGAAGGAACTGCGGCCTGCTTACTTACCGGAAGTTCGGTCTGGAAATTAGGTTTTTGTTTTATTATAAAAATATAGTGGTATCCTTTATCAGTAACCATACATAATCACTTTATTTATTAAAAAAGTAATAATAAAAATATTGAACAAATTTCATATAATAATAATATGCTTTATTTAACTTCTAGTTAATATGAAAAATATACCTTTGTTCGAGTGTTTTTCTCAAGTGCACGTGTGTGTGTGTGTGTGTGTGTGTGTGTGTGTGTGTGTGTGTGTGTGTGTGTGTGTGTGTGTGTATGTGAGTGTGTGGGTGGGTGTGTGTGGGTGTGTGCGTGCGTGTGCGTGCGTGCGTGCGTGCGTGCGTGTGCTGGTTTTTTTCATTAGTTGTTTCTATTGTTTGTGTATTAACAAAAATAATATGCGAGACGGTGTGTCTTACATCGTCGTGCTGACGATGGCCAGCAGGCACACCAATGGCCGAAAAACTTCTTTTTAAACTCATAATATAATTGCTAGCATGATGGGTTTAATAACGGCTAATAAATCCGTATACCTATCCCTGTTAAAAATGTCCGATTGGAATCAATTAAAAACAATTAAAATTAATTGATTTTAATTGACTTTAATTAATTTTAATACTGAAATCAATTCAAATCGACTAATTTTAAGCGTCTTCAATAGATTCCAATGTAACTTTTTTAACAACCATCTATGAAACAACCATCCATTCTTAGAGAAAACGTTAACATCTTGGCTCTTAGAAGTCTAGTAAATTCAATTTTCAATGTTAAAAAACAAACCGCGACCGATAATTTTCTAAGTCTTTACAAAAATAAAATAATTCATTTTTCTTTCTTATACAAAACTAAATTATAATTTTTTCAATCTTTAATACTAAATAAATCAGTCTATTTTTCTTCATCTTTATCACAAAAATATCAAAACTAAAAACCAATTTTTTTTTATTATTCACTCTTTTTTTATTCTTGACTTGAATCGAATTTTTCAGTTATTTTTAATCTTCTCTCTTTTTTCTTATTATGCATTCTATCTTGACTCTGTTTTCTTGTCCCTTTATATCCATTTTATTTCTTTTTTTTTCCTATTCTTCATCTTTTCCCGTCTGTCTGCTCCAGTTTTCCTCTCCTTATTTTATACCACTTGATTTTCTATTTTCATTTTCTTATTTTTTACTATCACCTTTACTCCTTCATTTCTTGGTCCTACTGCTTTCTTTATCATTGTTTTTCCATTTACTCGTTCCTCGTTAGATAGATATTCAATAATTCTTTATTTTTCTCCTATATATATTTCCTTTCGTTTCTTCCAAAATTCATTCCTATTTTCTATTCTTGATCATTCCCACTTTGTCGCTGTTAGTTCCCTTCCATTTCCATTCTGTGTTTCCATTTTCTCTTTTATTAGAGTATCTAAATTTCTCTCCTTTTTATATTTAACTCCTTTTATTATAAAAATTACTTTGCTGAAATCTATCTCACTATTTATTTGCTCACTATGTCCTGTGGTTCTTTCTTTTTCTCATATCTTCTAAC
>JAPYZA010004721.1:0-13107 GCA_030522685.1 Eupelmus azureus | reverse complement strand
ACAAGTTCAGCTGCGAGCGCGCGCGCTGCCGTTTAAACTTCAAAGGTCAAAACGTTCGGGAGTGGGGTGAAGGGGGGGGGGGGCTGTAGAGCTCGCGCGGTGCGCGAGCCTGCGAATTTAATTAACGCAATCAAATGAAAATATTCGCGTTAGCTCGTGCCGGCGCATTGACAGTCGCGTTTATAACCCGCTTGTAGAGAGGCGCGCACACACAGGCCAGGCGCGAGCGAGCGAGCGAGAGAGAGAAAATACGGGGCCGCGTCGATTTGTCGATGTCGCTCGCGCGCTCGCGCTGCCGCCAACTCATTATGCAAAAGTTCGTTGCGCTCTCGTGCAGTTTCAATATTCGCACGCTCGCGCGCCCCGAAACGCTCGCTCTCGTTTTCAAAACGCCGCGCTGCCGCGTGTGGCATTGACCCAGAAATCGCTCGCTCGTGCCACTGTGTTTTCAATGAAATGTCCCGCGATCAGCTCTCTCTCTCGCTCGCTCTCTCGCCTTCCGCACTTTTTCAATGATTCTCCCGCTCTCCCGCTTTTAGTCGGGATAATGCGACGCTCACGCGCCAAGTGCTCGTGTTTGTGTGTGTCTGCCTGTGTGTATGAGCGCGGCGTGCCGCCTTTTTTTTCCTGGCGCGCGAGCTTTTTTTTTGTTGTTTGGAGTGCCGCTCTGCTGCCGATGGTAATGGTAAGCGTGCAGGTGCGATTCATCGGGGGGATGCTGGCTAAGCGGGAATTGAAGAGCGAATTTTCGCCGGTTGCGCGCTGTCGATTGTTCAATTTTACAAGTTTATTTTTCGGGGGGTGTGCGCTGGTAATTCGCTGGGGCTGTGCTGGTGTGGTTGTAATAGGCGAGGATGCGCCGCTGGGGTGTGATTTGTCGGTCGATTTGTGACGATGCCCGAACGGAAGCGTTGGCACTAGTGCAAAGCGTTGGTTATTATTCTGTGTAAATTGTAATTAGAGTCGCCAAGTGAAAATTGATTGTATTCTATATTTAGAATGTAATTGACAGAAAATAATAAATCTGCAAAGTTAGATATCTGACCAAACCTGACTGTATCTACTGAAGTTCTCTATTTATACTACAATAATTAGTTAAATGTTTTGCATATACTTATTTTCTATATAAGTGCTCGACTGCCAGTAAAAATTGCAGATAAACATTTAAATAAACTTTGAAGCTTTGTTAAGTTCCAAATGGTCTTTGATTAGAGCCTAACAACTATCACAATCACATTAATAATACGATAATTTAGTAAAATTAGAAAAAAAAGTAATTAACTGTTAAACTTAGATTCTGCTGATTAATTATTAATGCATGGTCGAACTTTCATTCGTAACACGCGTCAAACTCTTACTTATGCAGGCTCTAAACCGAGTATCAAACCTAAATTGTGCTATAATTACATTCCACCGTCATTTCGCACAATCAACGATTCCTCTCGTTCCAGATTTTCATCAGACGAAAGAGACGAGAGAGAGAAAAAAAGAAAAAACGCTCATACTCGCGCGCAAGCAAGCAAAGTTCCCTCGTACGCGCGCGAAATTCTCGATCCCGTTATCTCTTGCTCTGTCGGGCGGAAATCCCGTGAGCGCGGCGCGCAATCCGTTTAATATGTAACAGCGCCTATTACGCGCCTAAAGTGGCGCTAATTTCTAAAAAAAGGAAAAAAAGTCGCGCGCGCTCGCAATCTACGGGTAAAAAAAGGGACGTTATCGACGCGCCTACTGCGCGCAGCTCCAGCGCACTCGAAATTCGCGTAATAAGGGAGTGAAAGGTCTATATGAGGAGAGACAGCGATAGACGTGAGCCGAGAGAAGAGAGAGCGAATAATTGATTAATTGTGCGGGTTATTGCGATGCGCCCTGCTCGTTGGCGATAATTAAGGGTTAACGAGATAGAAGGTAAATTAAATAAGCTTTGAAAATCATGCGATTACTATTATATTTAGTTATAAATTGGAATAAAGTAATTTATCACAGATGTCAAAAAATTGTTAAAGATCGCCGAGTTAAATTAGCTCTTTGCTGCAGATCCCTCGGATAAAGTTTCGTAAATGTACCTGTAGGTGGCGTGGCAAGGATCTCGCGAGAAGAGATGCTGCGCTTCTGTATTTCTTGAGTATCGTTTATTTTAATTGCCTTTATTTCTAAACTATTAAAATACAATCAGTTGACATTAATTTAATTGTTCTGGATAAATAATCAATAAACACAGTAATAAACAGCATAAAATAAAAAAGTCATATATCCCAGCTATATCAATTACTAAACAGCGCCAGTGTCGCTCAAGTAAAATCCAAAAAAAAGCTTCTTGAATTCGCGAAGCCAAGTGTAAAACCAGCGGCGTCGAAGCGCGCGGAGAAAAGGCGTGCACGCGTGTAAAACAGCGCGCTCGGAGAAAAGGCGGCGCGCGAGCTTGCGCGTGTAATAGAGCGTAAGAGCGCGAGGCAAGCACGTGTGAAAACCTCGTAAGAAGGGAAATAAGATAATAGAGCCGGAGCCGCGGGCGGCGGCGCAAGCAAATGAGCACAAGGAAAAGCTCCCCCGCGCGCACAAAAAAACGAGGAAAAAAAATCGCGCCAAGACCCAAAGCAAGGCAAAAAAGACGCGCCGGGAGCTTTAAAGCTCTATACGCGTATAGGTAGGAGAGCGGAGGGGAAGAATAGTCATTCGTTCGACGCGCGACGACGGGGAACGAGACGAGGGGGGGACACGCCGATATGCATACTAATTACCAAGCGCATTGTTCGCGCTCCTGTAAAGACGCGCTAATTACATCGCGAAGAAGTTTCGCGCGAGCTGACAAGAGCCGTTGCAGCGAGCCGAAGCGTGACTACTTTGTCTTTGAATCGTGCCTCTTTATAACTCGGCTTATCTCGTTCTCATTAGTTGCTCGCGTCTTACGGGCACTGCTGATTTCCGCTAGCTCGTTTTTTGGATTTAGTATCCAGAGCTGCGGGTGCTTTTTTTCGCGGTTCAATCCGCTCCTCTCCCCTCTGAAGCGATTCGCTTTTTCTCGGGCTCTCTTTTGAGTTGTAAATTAGCGGCGCGCTCGCCAAGTTCGAAGTTAACGTCAATTAAACATATTTTTAGAGCTTTCGTTGGGGGTAATCGCGTTATACTGGCGCCCGCCCGCAGGGAGATTGAATTAACTCTCGCGTTTCGAATTTTGTTGCAAAAGTTTATTACCGAGTGATTTATAATTATCTCTTTGGCTGATGCTTAATCCCGGACGAAATGGTAACTTTACTAATTGTTGAAGAACTTGCTTTTGGTTTACGTAGATTCGAACTTTGGTAACTTTTGAAAAATCACTCTTTGTATTTTCTCGAAATCATTGATCGCAACAATCTGAATAATAATAAATTCATAAAACTTAATTAACAAACGAAAAGTGGCATTTATCCTCATTGAAAAGCAAATCAATATAAAACGACCTCTCAAAAGCATCATCTCTCCCGTCATCTCCGAAATTGACGTAATTACGCGGAGGTTTAAAAAAAAAGGAGATAAAATCCCCTCGGTCTCCCGCGTATATAGCTACTTCACGTGTACGCAAACTCCAAAGGATAGTTAATTTGAGACAATGGCAGGCGGCGAAAGCAGCAGCCCCGACGCTTGCGGTAATTGGGGCCCTCTCGCGTATAGGAAAAGCGCCCCGGCATCTCATACGTAAGGTCACGTTTCTCCAGCGCCACCCCAGCTCGTTCTCGGAGTTCTAAGAAAAAAAAAGAAGGAGAGAGAAAGGGCGCTGCCAGGTCGAACAATTAAGCCGGCTCACACGCTTGCTTACAAGCCGCGAGTCAATTATCTCTCCGTTATGCGGCTTGATTAACGTATATACATACGCGAGAGCAGAAAGAAAGCGAGCGAGCTGCGTGGGGGAGGACTAAAAAGCTCGTGCGCGAAGAAAAACAAATAAAGCTCGCGCGAGCGCGGGGACGATTTTGCGCGCGATGACGGTTAGCGTGTGCTCGCCGAGATATAGACGATGACGATGATTGCACTGTGAATCGCGCTTGTGGGTGTGTATGTGTGTATTTCCTTTTTTTGTCTCTCGCTCGGTGGCATGACGTTTGTGTAGGCGCGCAGACCGCGCGAGCAGGAGGGTCCTGGAGCTTGTACTCTCTTTTCCCTTCTCTTCAGGCGCGCGCGCACATGCAAACAGAGACGGGCGCAGATTTCGACGGAGGAGATTGCCTTGCTCGCTGAGAGCGCTACTTAACGCGATGATCCTCCTCGACTCGTAGTAATTATCATCGTGCGCCTCTCGTGCTCGTCATTTAATTTTTTTCTCTACTCTTCCGGGAGAGAGAGAGAGATGAAGAGTAGAGATAAAGCTTAGACTCCTTCCTTCCTTCCTTCCTTTTCTTCCCTGCTTTTTTCTCTCTGTACGCATGCTCTAGCGCTACTTTATCCCCGACGATTTTCCACTTTAGCGAGTCGCTGCAAAACTAATGACCCAGCCTCGTCTCTATTCTTTTTGCGCAGATTGACGAATGACGCCATAACGGAGAGCCGGCTGTGGTGCGCAGATACCGCGGCACGAGAGAGGTGAGTATTTTCAGGATTATTCCTTAAAGCGTGGGTGGATCTGTTTGTGAGGATTTTCTTCTTTATGCTTTATGTGCCCGCGCATTCTGTAAAGCGTAAACTGGGTATTTATATACCGACGTGCGTCTATAGGTTTGTGCGTATGACGTTTTTAATTGGTTGGCGCACGGGGAACGTGGCTTTGCCTTCGAGGGATTAGTTGCTTTTTTGCGTGGTTTTATATAGCAAGGATTTCGCGTTTTACGGAATTTAAAATCATTCGAGAGAGTAATATAGCAAAAAATATTTCATTTTTAGACTGAGGAGATCTCAAATTTTTAAATACTATTTCTAAAGATAAAAATCAAAATTACGCCTTGCAAAGCTATTAAATTACGTAAAGATACAGTAAAAAATTTTAATAATAAAATTTTATATTTCACTTAGAACGAAAATTCTCAAATGCATTTTCACTACGTGCATACAGTACTCAAAAATATATATCGATAATATATTAACCGCTTCGAAAATTCTGTCTCCATATTGTCAAGCAATAAAAACAAAAGCAGAATCACAGCCCACTCCCAATAACGTCCGAAATAAATCTTGACTTTCGCAATTTCCGGGCAGCCCTGCACCATCCGAATAAAAAAGTCCATAACGCCTACCTCACTATATACACCCTCCCTTTCTCCTCGAGGATAAGCGCATACATATATGCGCGTCTTTATGAACGCATCTGAAGTAGACAAGTGCATTAAAACCTCGGGAGCGTTAGTTGAAACTTCAAGGGGGAGGGGGGGGGGGGCGAAATATAAGAAAGAGGAGAGCGAAAGAGGGAGAAGGCCGATGATGCGCCACTCTTCGCGGATGATATGAAGGACGCGGCCCCAAGAATAACGGCGCACAAAGGAATGCAAAGTAAGAACCTCCCCCCCTTCCCTCAGAGCCCTCTTCTGTGTGTGCAAGCTCGGCGCAGCTTTTCCGCGCAGCACCGCGGCATTATCATACAAGACGCATTCTTCCGCTCTCTTTCCCACGCGCGCGTGCGCGCCTATATATCCAGGCTCTTTTTCAGGGTGGAGGATAGCGCGCTTAATTGTTTTTCGCGGCTCCAGCCGTTTTCTGGAGAGGGATGAAGGACGCGCGCGGATTGTTTAATGCGAGCGGGTTGAGGGCGCGGTGGAGGTTTGATGGTTTTGGGTTATTCAGCAAGCTGTATCGCTTTAAAGTTTATTGATTGGAGGGTTTCGAATGTTTTTTGATTTGTTAATTTTCAAGAGTGTATTGTTGTTATTTTAGGTTGTTTGTAAATAGATAAAAATTCGGATTAATAATTGAGTTATGAGTAATTTTGCAGTATTATTTAAGTTATGATAACAGATAATTTAATAATTATACTCGGTCGCAGTGGGATGCAAGATTCAGTCGTCACTAAAAACTAATGTTCCAAGTTTAGAGTTCGGCATCGACATCTGTTTAGGATAGCACGTCTGAGCCACCATATGACGCGATGATCCTTTAAAATCTCATTAGTGTAACTTTCACTTGACGACGTGATGTATTCATTACATAATTTATCAATCAATATTTAATGTATATAATCTAGAATATCCAAACCTTAAAATGTTAAAAAGACGCATTGTCACAAACAGAGACAATAAACGACATCCTCCAAATTTACGAGTTCGCAGAACAGTCGCGCAACAAAAACTTGACAAAACTTAGTCCAAAAATTACAGTCATTACCCATCCACAATCACGAACAAGCAATTTTCCTCGACGTAAGTCAGCCTCTCAATACAGCCATTACGTAATCCCTCCAACTCGCAGACGCCTCCGCTATACAATCAACAATACAACAATAAAGAAGGAAACACAGTGTTCCAGAAAAAAAGAAAAAAAAATAACAACGAACGAAAAAAAAAGAAGCTCGCGGAGGAACGAGGCCGATATACAGACAGAGAGGCGAGCTGGTCTCTCTTGATCAATGCCCGCTCTTGGGCAACCTTGTCGTCATCCTGTCCGCGCTCGGCGTCGTTAATTAATCTCCGGCGTTCGATGCGCGCGGCGAATAGCCACTCGAAGTGCGGCCGCTCCGCGACGCTGGGCCGGGGCGGCGGGGGGAGGGGGGAGACAAAAAGAGGCGATCCGGTCAGTCCGTGGGAGGGAAAACGCGCAAGTAGAACGGAGAGAAAGAGCAAAGAGGAAAAAAAAGAGCGGAGAGGAGAGAAAAGCGGGAGTAGTGAAAGGAAGGCGATCGTCGAATCGCACGAGTATAGCGGTGGGGGGGAGAAGAGAGAGGATCGAGTCTCGGTTTTATAAATGGCGGCGAGCGGAATGGCGGACAATGGAATCGGTGGCTGTCTCTCCTTCCGGAAAGGATCGTACACAGCGAGAGGAGAGAGAGAGAGAGAGGAAGGTAGAGAGGTAGAGAATCATTCGTCCCCGTCATTCTCCTGCGCACGTACTTATGCGCGCTACTGCTGTATAGAGCGCAGGCCGCTGAATGAGGCCGGATCTTCGCTCGCCTGAGTACCTGGACAGTCATTGGACGTGCCTCGATTGCGTCTCTCGACCAATCACGACCTCGAAAATAAAGGAGTGCTCGAGGCGAGGATGACGCTCGTCGGACTCTAGTCGAGAGGCTTTGCGCCAGCCGCCCCCCCTCCCCCCATCACATAACGCGATCATTATTGATTATATCACTGCTCTCTCTCTCTCTCTCTCTCTCTCACTCGCGAGCAAGCCCATTTTCCGCGTGTACGGCTGCACGAGGCTGTGGCACGCGCCTAACCACGCACCGGGATGTGTCTCGTTACGAGCTCATCTTATGGAGAATCGCGAGCTAGTTTCTCATTAACGCGCGCCCGTTTAAGTAGCGTCATCGCTGCGAGCTCGACTCTGCGTAAGCTGCTTCTAGCTCGTTTACTTACGTCACTTCGATGTACTCGTTATAGATTACGCAGGATTGGAAATAGTTTTTGTCGAGTATTTGGTATATCCATTTATATGTATGGGTTAATTTTATGTCTGAATGCTGTTGGGCGCATTTGTTTTTGTTACGAATAAGTAGATACATGATGAACCTTGTGAGACATTGTTTTCATTTGCTCAGTTGGAATTTATTTGCATACAACACCAATGACACATTTAATATCTTTATCTCCTTAAATTCTGTGATTAAAATATATTTAAATATAACTACTCAATCCATTATTTATACAAAGCTTGTTATATTACTTTGACATTATTATCATAAAATTTGTCTGCATATCTTGCAAAGTACAGACAAATGCGCACATTTAAGTTTTTTAGCGTTACACCAACATCGAATGAATATTTACTCAACCTACTAGAATATTTATCCTCGACAATGTCACACAAAGGAGACATTCCCAGTGAACAAATAAGCCAACTCAATAACAATAACAAGTATCAAAGTAGCGCAAAATTTCCTATATTCAGCTCTAAGCACCCGCGATGCACTTATATCGATGTCATTTTACCGGAGCACAATTACGCAGTTAAAGTCACGAAACCACCTTATAGCTCACGTGCGCGGACACACGCGACGGCAATAACTATGCCGATCGTCCGCGAAAGACGGATAATTTCATATAGAAGCGGCCGAGCCGCAGGATAAGATCATGTAACTGGCTGCGCCGCTCTGCCGCTTTGCCATTATTGTCCAAGTGCATTGCGCTGGATAAAAAGTCCCGGGGCCGCGGGGCAAACACGTAATCGAGCGATAAAGACCGGTAGGAGATCACGAACGTATCGTCCTCGTCACGTATGTAACGCGTGCTCGACGCCGCACGCGCCGCCCAGAAAAGAAACGAGCGATTTCGCGTCGGAAATGCGCGAGTTCTATAGGCAAGATTCTTTGGCGAGTGTTTTCGTTGCGCGGCTGTTGTCGGAGATTCGCGTTCTATCTGCTGCGTAGTTGTAGGCGGCTACCGTGTTTTGTGAGAGTAAATGTATTTTTCCGTGATCAAAATAAGGTTTCTTATAAATATTCGTGAATTTCTTGAAAAATTGTTATCGACTTTCGGATGTATTTTTAAAATATCTCTCTAATAATCTACTATTATTATTCTGTGAAAACGTCATCTTCGCATGTGTCAGCGCAGAAGCACTTCCAAGCAGAAGATCGAGCCTCGCGCGGCCGGTTCTTGCGATTGCGTATCTAGCGACTTCCGGTTCCTGCGCGCAAGGAGCGAGCCGGCGCGTGCTCTCTGGAGATAAATCCGTTATCGGGGAACGACGGGGACCTTCGCTGACGGCGGCCAATCGCTGGAAAGACGGAAAAGACAACGAAGAAAGATTATTAAAAATAAAAGCGTAGAAACCTTCGCTTTCTGTCTCTCTTCCTCGCTTGGCTCGTCCTCCAAACGCGCTTATCTCTGCGCTCGTGTACAAAGCGACGAGCTCGTGGAACGCATCTCGTCTCTTTGTTTTTTTAAGAAGATCGCGGAGTCTAGCGGAAGAAGCGAGCGATAAAGTTAATTAATTTTAATTCTTAATTTGTCTTTCGAGATAAGGGCACGCTTCGCTTTCTTGGACTGTAGATACTTCTTTTTTCAGAGGCAATTATAAGCGGGCTGATAATTCTTTTGAACGTATTCATGTAATATTCAGTAACAGGAAATCTATATTTAATGTATTTTAATTAAAAATTTTAATTCCGCTAATAAACATCGTAAGGCAGCAAAGTATGTATCGTATCCACCTCAACCTATACAATAAATCGAATCGCAGATACATTACGAAAACGAAAATAAGTATCAGTTGATCACAGTAAAGCCCGGCTCGTGGACGATACATGTAAAACAAACGCGAAAACTAATTTGTTTCGGCATTACATATTACTCCTCTCGAGAGCAGCAGCCTCCGCCGCCTCCTGCATTCAACAGCAATGTTTCTGCATTTCAATAAAATATTATTGATTGGCACAGGGCTCGGACGAGCGCCGGTGGAGATTACAGACCGGAATTCTCTCTCCTTCTCTCTCTTACACTTTATCTCTCTCTCTCTCTTTTTTCTCTCCCCCCTCGCTCTTGCATTCTTCTCGCTGCTTTACATTCGCGTTTCTCTTGAAGAGCTGCGGGGGCGGGGGGCAGGCGGCCGCCGCCGAGATGTGCATTGTGCGACCGGTCAAAGTTTTCATCGTCCATCGCTCCCTTTTTCGATCTATTCGCTGCGCTCTCGCTCCCTCCGACGCCGCGCATCTCTCTGAGCTCCTTTTTCTCCGACACGCGCAAGCCTCCGTTCGCTCTCTCTGCGCCGATAATTATTGCAGTCCGACTCTCGCCTGCCTTGCCCTCGCTTTCTCTCTCTCGTTTTAGCTTTTACTCTTGAATACTGCTCGCGCGTGCTCGTTTTCTCCATATTCTTTCTAGGCGCACGTTAGGGACTGTATCTGTGCGAAGGCCTTCGTGCATGGAGAGTGGGATTTCTAATATAACGCTTGCGCAGACAGGACTTGGGAGTGTGTGCAATGCTTGAGGTTTGAGGAAGGCTGTATTGGCTAAGAGAGGTTTTGTTTTATTTTATTGATTTTTCGTAGTAGACATTTAATAGTAGATTAATTCAGATTGATCTATTAAATGAATTTATCATTCGATTTTTTAAGATTGATGTTAGAATAAAATATGACATCTGCAACTATAGAATTTAAAATCATCATACTAGTCAAATAAAACTTTTCCACAATGATTCGATAAATAAACAAAATCCCAAGTAATACCCAATTCGAGGTACAAAACATACAAGTGCATAATACAGTGCTCGAGATAAAGTTCGAGATAGAAAGTGGGAGGAGAAAACAACCAGATGCGCGCGCCTACAGAGGAACAGAACAGATAAGCTTTCGACTCCTTGTTTTCCGAGCGAAAGTCGGGGCGCGCACTTTTTCTCCGGCCGCAGCGCTTATGACGCGAGTTCCTCCGCAAAGTATCCGTGTACGAACGCGCTGCAACTCGTGTGGGGCTGCACTTTTCGGAAATTCGAAAAATTTTCGAGTAGCCGCCGTTCGGCCCCGCGTCTTCATAGCTGCAGCTCTGCCTCCTTGTCTGGGGGCTAAAGTACATCTGTATTCCGGGCTAAAGACACACACGTAAGTGCGCCTGAGAGCTCGGGCTTCACTCGAGCCGGGTTAATCACGGAGCTGGAAGAACCGCTGCTTTTGGCACTTGGCGCGTCCGATATTGCTTGGGTCTATTGCTAGGTAAAAGTGCGGAGGTTTTGCTGATTTCGTTGAATGGAGTTATTTGTAAAAGGATATCTATTAGTGTATTTAAATTTATAAAAAGATATGTTTTGGCTTTCCTTTACTTGCTTTTTTACGATAAACTTGATAAAATTTGCTTTAATAAAACTCAAGTAACTATCTCTCTGAATAAATAACCATCACACATATTTTCACGAAAAACTTATAAATTCAACTCAAGACAAAAGCAGTAGCCAAAAAGCATCAGATAAAACAATCCCATTAAAATCTGAAAAATCCCGTTTAACCATATCCGGCCTCTCCCGCGCCACCCACATCCGCGTAAATGACGAGCGCGCCCATCAGCGCATGTATATAGAGAGAAATTACACGAGAGATAGAAAGAGAGGGCCGTGGCAAATCGATTATCGAGTTTGCTCACTCGAGGCGGTGCGGCTGTCGCGCTTGACTTACTTCGCCTCTACGGGGCCCAAATAGTTCGCCGGGGGAGGCTATAGTCGCGCCGGGAGCGACGTCTTTGAGGGCATTCTTCGGACGAATGCCTTGATAATTTATTTCTTGCCCGAGAGTCAGGTTGTGTGTATGTGTGAGGGTGACCGCAGCGAGGGGCTTAATTTACGGAACTGTCGTCGCGCGGCGGGCTTCTTTCTTCGGGCCGGCCGAGTGTGGAAACTATTTGGGAATCAATTAAACTTAGGCGGAGAAGATGGACGAGAGAAGAGCTGGTAGTTAATCAGAGCGGGCTCCTTCGATTGGCAATTTGCGGTCTGTCTTAGATTTAAGCTTTTCGCTGAGTCTGTATTCTATGGGATTTTTAATGTGCGTTGTTTGGTTATAATCTGCTGTTTTTGAATGGATTTTGGAGATATATTTAAAGTTGCAAACCTTAATCGTCTGTAGAAATTAACTCTGGAATTGGTACAATAATTTAATTTCATCAAACAAATAAGTTTCTCTTGAGCCACGCCGTGTAAACGTGCTTAATGACTTCTTTCAACAATTTACTCACGAGTATATTATAATTGAGCAATTACTATTTTAATTGAAACAATTCATAATGATTTCACTTAAATTTTTAGTTGGATTTATTATTATTATTAGAAAAGCTAATTTAGTTAATTACATGCATATATAATTGTCAAAATTAAAATATTTTTCTCCTTGTATCCGAGGTCTAAATGAATAAATAAATGATAGTTAGGTGCTTGATCCGGCCAAACATGCTTACGCATGAGAATTATTGAAAATTTCGATACTGTAAGAGTAAAAGTAAATTTGTGAAATCAGCTTTATAAAATAGATTGGGCCGTTTTTTATTCTTAAAAGTTTAAATCTATTTCTAATTAATTAAAAAAAATATTTCATATTTGTATTTATTTATTTCTTAATTTTCTGCATGCGAAATCCATCACTTTATCAACTTACATCTCTGTTTCCCCAAAAATTACTTCAAAAATTCGAAAAATAAACCGCATTTACCCGAGAAAGCGGGCTCCCCAAAACTGTGAACAACCCCAAGCCATCAAACCCGTCGCGCGCGTGCCCCCTTGCAGAAACAGACGTATATATACGCGTCGCTTCTTCAGCACACGCGCGTCCAGGTGCTCGTTTCGCGCGCGCACAGGTATACATATATATACACACATGCATACTAGGGCCCGAGTAAGCGCGCGAGGGCAGATGGTCCTCGAAGCGGCCCCTCCGGAGAAGTGCCCCCTCGGCGGCGCTGCTACGTTTTTCGGCGCGCGCACCAGTCACCTGGAACGAAAACATCCTGGAGGATCTAATTTCCCCCCGTGCGAGATGGGCAAAGTCGATCGAAGATCCTTAATGGGATGTCGATGCGGCGCGGAGGCTGGGTGTGGCGGTTTTCTGGCTTTATTCTCGCTTGGCTCTTTGAGGAGTTTATGCGGGGCATCTTTCATTCTGGAGGATGATAAGGATTTTATTGTGTGGGATGTTTTTATTATGGTTGGCGCATTGTTACGGCTGAATGGAGGCTAATTGTATTAGAGTTTTATTTGGGAACGGTGTTTTGAGAAGTAGTCTGTTTTACAGAGAGTTTAGAAGAAACGACGCGGTTGGGAAAATGGAATTTTCCGCGTCGTTTTATAAAGTCACTTTGCGTATTTTCTCTTTTCACGGAGACGTACACGTATAACAGAAGAAAAGCAAGCGGCGAGTTGATAAAAAGCGTTTCCTTACATAAAAACAACACAAAGCAGAAGAGATTGCGCATACACAGAGAGAACGCGGGCAGCGAGCCTCGAAATATCATATCATTCCGCGAAAGAACGCGCTCGCTCTCAAACAAAATCGCGCATTACTCGAGAAGCTAA
>JAPYZA010004720.1:0-13109 GCA_030522685.1 Eupelmus azureus | reverse complement strand
CTGTGAATGATTGGTATTCGTAACTATGTACACAGTTCCGTATATGCTCATGAATACGATATCAAATATCTTCTCCATACACATATAATAATGACCCTTCACATCCCGATTCGTGACTAGCCTTAATGCTAACGGATATACTTTCGTACCGTTGATGCGATATGCATACCCTTATACGTCCTGCGATAATTCGGATTAGGCACGAATCTTATATAAGTATTGATTTCCAAAAAATTATATAACTTTTCAAAAAGGATTTTTTCTCATCTTTTTCCAGGTTTTAGGTGACTAATTATACATTAATTATATCAATTATTTAATATAAAATATTAAGAGAGAAAAACGTGTTTTTATTTTCTTATTTCATACAAATTCTTTACTGAAAATGTTCATGTGTTGAAAAGTCATAGGATACGTATTGAGCTTATAGCCACTTGATTTTATATCAAGAAAGAAATCTTTTGATTTATAGTTAATATAAATATGTTAATATAAATTTATGATTTTAAAGTATGTAAAAACTTGTTTAATTTGTAGTGTGCATTTTCTCCTTTTGCCACGGAATTACAGTAAATGTAATTGAACAATTTAAAAACGATTAAATTGTTAAGAAACTACTTCAAAAAATTTTTGTTTAGTCTACCTTACCGCAGTTCGGCTTGGTACTGAGGGCTGTAATTTTTTGTGTCTACAAGCTCTAGACGCGGCTTCTAAGTAGGTGTGCCAAGACTTCACACTAAACAAACAAACCTACAACTTTACTATACCTTTGAGGTGCACTGCAAACTTTTCGCGTATACTGAATAGGAAATTCTAAAGGTAATTTAGCAGGTATTGACAAAAGTTTTATTGCTTTTAAGACTAAGTTATACATGAAAATAAAAGTTGTTTTATGCGTAAAAGCAAAAATTTAACGAGAAGTAATAAAAATGTCAGTAATAAAATATTATTTCTCTAAACTATCCCTATGTTTAGATTAAAACAACGTAAAATATAATGCAGCTATAAGTTTAAGTAAAAACCATCTTTCATTGTTATCAGCTAGGCTACTTACTTTTTAGTGAGACATCGAATTTCATCGATTCCAGGATATACTGCCACGTAACATTGCCGTTTTATTGAATCATAAACAATCTAGACAAACGCTAACTTTCTACAGTTTCTCCTCGCCGAATCCGCCGAATGTCATTAAACTATTTAATAACGTTATCAAAATATAATCAAAGCTTCAACGAACCGAGCATTTCCATCCCTCGACGTTTCATTGTTCGAAGGATACATACCCCGCTCTGTATGTACGCGAGCTACGGACGAAATTCGCGACGAATGCGGCGCGCGCAGTAAAGTTTATACGAGTGGAAATAAGCACCCGAAGGGCAAAATTTATTTTGCAGCTATATCCAGCGCGAGGCAGAAAAGAGGCGGCACGAGCTTGCAGAGCTTTGCGCGATTGTGTACACAACTATGCATCGTCGCGACCTCAAACACGGGAATATTGCAACGTCACCGCGTGTGTGTACGCAGCCCGCGCTGCATTAATGCACTCGGTCGAATTATGCGCGTGCAAGAGCCGGATTGTCTTTGGCTCGAGAGAGACGGAGCGGCCAATGACGCTCGGCTATATTACATTCCTCCGTTAATTAGAATCGAGTTCTTGCAAGCGGGACTGCGGCCGAATCTGCGGCCGCGGGTGTACGTAGCTAATATTTCAGGCTTCGGTTGACTTCAATGCGCTGATGGGACTATAAGATGGCGCCGACGAAATGTTTCCTTTGGATGCTGCCTTATGAAATTACTTTAGGGGGGGTTTAATTAACCTTTTTGAATGGGATTGTTGGGCTTGAATACTTTTAGCGCGTGGTTGCGGCTGTTTGCACTGCAGCGTTATGGGTAAAATTCAACTTTCTCGTCAGCATTGTTGCGTCAATAATTTTTTGAACTCATTATTGAATTAAAGAGACGTGTTATTACCTAACTGTGAAGTATATGATAATTTTTGTGGATTCGGTAATCAAGAGAATGTGTTGTGAAATCGTAAATTTAATGATTATAGATATTTTACAAATATTCTATTGACATATTAAGAGTAATGAAAAATATAATATAATATAATTTGACAATTTCGAAGCTTTGCAGATTATATGACTTAGAGTCATAAGTTATAGTTGTAATATAATTATAGTCCTTTACTTATTTAAAATTAAAAATTTTAATTTAAATGTAATGGTAAAATTTATAAATTTAATTAAATATTTAAATAAGAAAATCTTATATTTGTTTGAAAATTGCAATTAAGAAAATTAGAGCTCTCGCGCTCTAATATAATTTAAATGTTAACATAACCGGCAGCGAAAGAAATTCTAATTTATTTGTTCTAAACTTTTTCGAGCAAGAAAAATCCGCGACGTCTCATTAGCATTTTTTGCTTGCCGCAAACGCGAGTAACTTTTTAATACAGAGCATACAATATTAAAAAATTCAAAAAACTACATTCCGTGTACAGTAGATTACACACAAAAGCCGAAAAAGTTTGAAAATTTTATTTTTCAACAAAAAAATAGTAACCGTTTCGTTTTGCCGCGCGCGGCACGTTCATATCCGGCCGGCCGGAACAAAACTGCCCGCCAGCAGTACAGAGTCACTTGAACTTTCGGAATACACGATGCAGCGCTTCCACTACAGTCGGCCCGAATAAAAGCCCGCTTCCTCATCGAGATAGCGCCGCCGCCAAACCGAAAAGCGCCGCTCCGCCTGTCGCCCCAAAAAAAGCGATAAAACTTTGTGTAACGAGAGAGCACCGAAGCCGCCCCCCGGCATATAAGTCGTGTTTTGGAAACGAATTTTCCAGAACGCGGAGCTCGGCCTCGCAAATCCGCGAATCCCCTCAGAGGATGATGGCAAGCACATATATATACGTATACATATAGGCTCAGCGAGAGGCGCGGGCGGCGCCGGTTTGTTGCCCCGTGGAGCTTGCAGCCATAGGGGCGAGAGAGCTTGCGCCGCGTAAATGCGGTTCTCGCGCCCTTTTGCGCTCTCTCGCGCATTAAAGGATATAGCGGCGCGTTAAACGTAAAAGCTGTCAGGAACTTGCCACCCCCGCGTTCTCGTAAAAGCTCCGACGCCGCTCGAAGGCGCGCTGATTTATATATACCCCAGCCGCTGCAGCAGCAGCCAGGATTTCGCGCTTGAAAGTTTTCATTTTTTTTTACGAGACTCGGGGACTCTTTCTTTTTTGTAATTATTAGTAGGTGGCGCGAATCGGGAAATCCTCGGGGAGAGTAATTAGAAGTGCCGTGAAAACTTTGGACGCAATTAAAATTTTCCCTCTAACGCCGAACGTTTTTAATAGCCAAAGGCAAATTTCGCGCGCGCGATATTTTAGGAACTAATGTCAAAGCGCAAAAGGCAATGCGGAATCTGCATAGTCTCGAGGGCGACTCGACTTTGCATGCGTCGCCTTTCTTATCGGGGAGTATTAAAAGTTGCTTTTTGCCCTGGTAATAACTTCCAGCATTGACTTTGCGAATCTAGAGGCTTTCATGAAGTGCGTTTCAGAAAAGCTTCGAAAGTTTTTGTATGCTTTATTATGCCATTGTAAAAGTTGCAGTGACGATAAACACGATACCAAGCTTGCAAGCTCTTAATGGCTTCCTGCGCACGCTGGCCGCGCTGAGAGCGTTGATGCTGTTGGTTTTTATGACGTGTTTTCTCGCGCCTAGCTAATGTTCGCTGTAAATACATTAAAATGAAATAGTGTCATGGACCTCTTTTAGAAATCAGAGTGCTTACTGGGTGTCAATTGATACTCTTATCAATAGCGATTTCATTCAATGAAAAAATACTGTTAAATAGTAAGTTATTCGTGTAGTAATAAAATTTATCAGATTATGGTTCTTACTATCGTTCGGAGCGTATTTTTTATTTAATGCGTTCCATTTTTGTATACTTTTTATTTACTTACTACGTTTTTTACAATTTTTATATACTGTAGAAATAAATGAATGGGTTGCAGAAATTGAAACTCACTATCAAATATATTAGTCGCGTGCCAATAACGAATATATTTTATAAATTATTGTTATAGATTCAGATTTAGCTAATGTAACATAAGATAAAAAAATTTCAATAAATCACTATATTTTATTCTGCATTTAATGAATATTGTAAAATGTAATAAACTTTTCATTGTTTTTTTTATCCAGCAACTATTAGAAATTGAATTATAATATATTACGTATTACAGATTTTCTAATGAATTGAAACTTTAAATGTTTAATTAATTTTCAGATTAAATATTTCATTAAATTTTATTTGTAGAAAATTATAATGCTTTTACAAGTAGGATTAATAATTTGTATTCTATTATAAATTGTTATTATAAAATCTTGATTGACGATTATAAACGTACATCCCGACACTTGTACAATTTTTAATCACAATAAATTAAGCCAACTTCTCCAATTCGGTTTGGAATTGCTGTAATCCGAATATTAATGTTCGATCTCCCACTAATTGGTCATACGTGCAGTCTCCGAAGTGGAAACATTAACCCTGTAATATCGGAATTTTGAACAAGCTGTTCGAAGCGTTCGAAATTCATCGTACTTCCACAAAAACGAGGAAAATGACATAATAACACTAGTACAATTCAACACCAATCTCTCAACAATAACACTTTTTCACTAACTCTCAAAAATACCCCGATTACAATTTTTCAACTTTATTAAAACTCCCGACAATTCCGCGCACAAAGAGAGTTTAACGCAACGTAAACAGAAGGTTTAACTGCCATACGACAAACATTAAACGATAAAGTTTATGAACAAACTTCGGGCGTGAGACACAAGCTCGGAAGATACGAGCCGCGTAACACGAAACGCGGCATGTAATATGAAGGTACACGTAGTCGCGGGAGCATAATTCTTTATTTATTCACTGCTAAAGCAAAAGTAACGCCGAGCTGCAGACAGTTGCGCCTCTGTGCGCGCGTTTTTCATTCTGCATTCTTTTTCTGAAAGTTCGATGCGCGCGTAAATAAAAGGCAAAGCGAGCTACTTCAAAGCGTTTTCCGTTGCGCAAGGATTTCTGGATCCCGGATTAGTACGGTAGATCTGTAAGTGGAAAAGCAGGAGGAAACTCGAGTTTCTCTACTGTATGGGTGAAAACCATTAAAAGTTCTTCTGTAGGTAGCCTGCCCCGGGATTTTCTAAACGTTTTTAAATCTAGGTGGGAGATTAGACCAGCTTTGACCGCGTTAGACTGTCTTTCGTATTTAACCAGAATATTTGGAAGTATATTTTGACATTTGATGTTTTAATCTTTCATAAATTTTAGTATAGTATAGCATATGCATCTTATTGGACGTTTTTAGTAGGAAAGATATAATTTACTTTGATATATACTCGGTGAGCACAAAAGCTTTGAGTGATGCTACAGATAAATTTTACTTTGTCTGTTGATTTTTAAAAAAATTGTCAAGCTATATATAATTTATTGCTTTATAAATTGACGTTGATACATGTACAAAATACTTTGTATTTATAAAAATGAAAGAATACTGTTTTAATAATTAAAGCACAGAACTTTGAAATTTAATCTCCAAGGTATATAATCAAGTATATATTACAACAGTCTACAAATGTTCACCAAAATTTTCATCACATTCATTAAAGCCATCATTGTCCAAAATAAACATCCCCCGATTCTCTCAGTCCATCCACCCACGCGCCATACTTACACCATTAGTCAAACTGACACAGTCGTCCAACATATTACAAGCAAACGTCGCCTTGTCACGCCACATAATAGAAGCCCCGTGCAAAACCCACGCTAATTCATTAATTAAATTTAATCAGCATATCCATCCTAAAAGTCAAGTTCAACCGTCCCCCCGCGCGCACTCGGCTATCAATCCGCGCGAGCGACGCCAATAAAAGCTCTGAACGCAGGACAATAGAGAGTCACTTGCGCGCGCGATATGAATCCCAGGCGGCTCTGGGCGAGGTAGGGACAAAGTGACGGCTGACGCGCGACAGAACGCGGAAGAGTCAGCTGCCGCGCGCGAAACAAGGCGATGAAAGGGAGTCGTCGAAAGAAAGCGAGCGCGCGTAAAAACATCCCACCCACGCCATATAGAGCTTGCATGTATACGACGCGCGTGTGAATAGCCCAGCTCGCACGCGCGAAATAACAACACAGCTATATACGAGAGAGAGAGAGAGCTGTGTGTACGTACTGCACAGCGTACATATATATATAGATGGGTACAAGCGGCGCGCCGGGGGCGGGGATGAACGACGGGACTGACGCGTCGACGTGTGTAGTGATCGCTTGCAAGCTCTCGGGGCGACAATGCCTGCCTAGCCGCGCCTCTAATGGATGCAATTAAAAGGCATAATGGCCTGCAGACGTATATACAGTCCCCCCGTAGCCTCGTTCGCCACTTCAACGGGGAGATGTATATAGGGCCGGCTGAAAGGCGGAAGACTGCTCGCTCCGCTGCAGCGGCGGCCTGGCACTTCCCTTGACGAAGTTAGCGCTCTGGGAATTTCGGGATTTCGCGCGCGCAGTGCATAGGAGCTGCCGACGGCACAGCCAAAGCGTAGTACGCCGGAGAGCAGAGGGAGGGAGGGAGATAGAGGAAGAAAGCTGCACGCGCAGCGGCTCCCCGGAGCAGCAGCATGGCGCCCAGCTTCGTCTCTCTCGCTCGCGCGCGCAAGCTCAGGGCTCTCGGCGTGCGCGCGCGGATACTAGTGGCATCGATTTTAGCCCCGCGTGCTCCTCTCTCCCTCTGGCCGAGCGCGGGAGGCTGCGCCAAGCGCGCCAGATGCGGGCTGCGAGAAAATGAGATTGAAATATAAAGAAAGTGGAGAGCGGACTGTACACCTCCGCCAGGGAGTACAGCCTAATTATATCGCTGTAGAACGATAGCTCTCTGGATACGCACGCGTACGAACGGAGCGTATTATTGTAGTATCAGCTTCATAGCGAAAAATACGTCTTTGGAGGCCGATATCAGCAGCTCGTCCGTTTTCCAAAGAGATGCTCGCTCGCTGTTTTTATATATAAGCCGGGGATAGCTTCTCCGCTCGAGATTAACTCGAGGGGCCCCAGAGCTTTTGTCCGTAATGTTCGCTCTCTCGTCGCGACGTGGATATACAGCCGGGACGCTGAATCGATAGGGCAGCTACGACGCATTTCCTCGAGATTTATTATAAGCGCGAGCGAGCGATTTATATCGCAGCTCGCTACTTATCCTTTCGTTATTAAGCTCGACAATTGGGGAGCGTCGACTGAGATTCGTGAATTTTTTAATATCGGGGAATTTGGGAGGTGGTGGGATGGATATATTAGCGGATTGGCTTTTTCGTCTGTCGCGCGGCGAACGTGTTTTTCTTAGTCACGGATATATAAAACCGTACGGTGCGCGGATGTACTGTTATGGAATAATAAGAACGTCGTACCGTTGAGTGGAAATATTCCAGACGCGCGCGGGATTATGTATGCACATGAATTAAGTTCGTTTGCTAAGATGGTTACGATTTAATGTCTGATTATTATATGTTGAATTATTTGTTGGATTAAGTTGTGTTAGGTGTATTATGCAGGATGTATGTTCAAGTTTGTTACTACATGCACTGTTTCCTTGCGTAAATATTGTATTGAATTGTGTAACCTGGTTCGGATCAGTCGCCTTTCGCATATCGATGAAATGTTTTTTGTTACATTTTTTAGGCATTTACAAGATATTTTGGCAAAATTTATCGATGGGCGAAAAATGTCTGAATTTTCAACAGAATACGTACTTCCCAAAATGAATTATACCTTTTTTTATTACACTGTAAACTTTAAAAACTTTTAAAAACTTTTTATACAACTTGTTACGAATAAATGCATAATCTGTTACTGCATTATGTGGTATAATCACCTTATCCATTTTATTTGATTTTTTTTCAGGTTTTTCGCTTGAATGAAATAAGCTTTTTGTGTACTTTTCATTAAATATACGACATAAGCGTTTTATGTTCATATCTCTCAAGACTGTAATGAAAAAATTAAACATTTTTAGATACGGTTACCCAATATTATTATTTACTCTGAATTCACTCGTACAGTTCATCTACAGTAAATAAAAACAGCATTTAATATGAAAAATTATATATGTACTTGCATAAAAGTAAAAAATTATAATTTTAAAAGGAAAAAAATCTCAAGTGCAAAAACATAATACAGTTTCTCTTTTATAGCCTTTCATATGAAAAAATCTCACCCATACTCCCAAATATTCCAATTATCATCCCACAGCCTTACCCCAATCCCTATGCACCAGCAACCAAAAAATGACAAACTATCCCGCAGAGCCATAAATCCACGGCTAAAAGTCAGGCCAAAAAAAAGCGACGGCCCGTCGCATCTCTCCACTCTCAACCAGCATGATTTAACGTGCGCTTTTTCTTCTGCTTACAGGTGCATGGCGAGGAGGGCAGCTCTGGGCGCGCTGCTGCTGGCTACATGTGTCGGTAAGTGCCTAGGCTCGCAAATAAACCCCGAGAAGCCGCGGTTCAATTCTCCCCCGAACTTTCCCTATATTTCGATTATGTGGGAGTTAGGGCCGCACATTCGCAGGCGCGTCGAGCGGCTCGGCTATTATCCGCTCGCGCGCGTTTCAAGGAATTCTCTGTCTTTTATCATTAGCCTAGCGGGGCCAGACTATATTCGAAAAGTTTGTTCGTATGAATAGCTAATAGCCCGCGGGCGGACTGGCTTTTCGGGCGGCTTTACGCGCAACAAAATTAAATTAGTTTTTGAGTGCGCGCTGTACGGTTGCACGAGGCGGAATAACATTATTTCAGAAGTTCATGCTGGATTGGTGTAGATTAAGATTGATTGTTGAATAATAGGTCGAGTGTGGAGCGAGAGTAAGTACGGTCGATATTCGGGGAAATAGTTCGCGCTGAAAATTCTTCGTGAAAAGGGCAACTAAAAGATTGTAGAGAAAGAAACTGAAATTCTAATAGTATTTGCAATTATTTATATTGGTTCAAGGATTTTTTTGATTGCATTATGATCATATTTTATGTACAAATTATATAAGCCTATTTAAACTTTCAACTTTTGTTTTATATATAAGGCATTAACTTTTAACTTTTCTTCTTAAATCTTTCAGCTCGTAATCAGACTTTAAGCTTTTTCGTAAATTGATGAATCTGAGTCAGATTATTAATTACCTTAAGTAGTTTGAAATAAAGTTTTTAATCCTAGGGTCGAATCGTTAGTCATATTAATAAAGGAAAAATGTATGAAACTTTTTTAAGTAAAAAAGAAGATTTATTCCAACCTCTTTAAATCGCTACTTTATTCAATCAAATATTATGACTTTTTTATGTTAGAAGAATATCACGAGTAACAAAAAATGAATAACATATGTACTCGCTTTTTAGTAATCGTATTTGTTATCATCCAAAGATTTAAAAAGTATATTTATTTATTGATTACATAACTTTTTATCTTTTCTATTTATTTTAATTTTCTTTCACGGGCATTTCAGTTATATGTTTTATAACAATTAATCATACTTTCAAATAAATAATAAAAAGCGATTAATAGTTCACTACTAAAAATCTGTAGTGAAAAAATTCTATTATTTTTGCTTCATTTTTAAGTATAAATTTTATTTTATTTTTCAGAGTAAAAATATAATGTTATATATCATATTCATTTAAAGCATTCTCAAAAAATTTTTATTTTATGCGTGAAAAAGTTTTGAAGAATCTTTCTTTAAAACATCTCTCAAATTTTAAAATATATATATAGGATAGGTTTACTAAAATATTCTCTCTAGCAAAAAAATAATCAAAATTTCATTCCGTACCGTTTTAACGATTTACCGCAGTAATTTATTAAAGAATTCTGATATTTTCTGGACGATACTGAATTAAGTTTTCAATATATCACAACTTTACTGCTAAAAATAGTTTTATTTCATCAAATTATTTATCTATAAACCCAACAAATAAACAACTAAACCAATCACCGACAAACAATTTAATTTTCCTCGCGCGCGTTAGAAACGTCAAGAATAATTCAGAATAATGGAATCCCGCCGCTGAGTGATGTATACGCGGGCAGTATAAAGTGAGCGCGGCAAAAACCGCAAGAACTTGCCGAAGGCAGAGAGAGAGAGCAGTAGACCCTAAACCGTCTCGAGTAGTCGATCGGCGCAGGAAGTGGATCTGAGGAAAGTGCGCGGAATGTATTATCCATCTACGCGCTCGGCTGCATTCGGCATTATCGGAAACTTGCTGATCCTTTCCGCCGATGCTGAAAGAGAGCGAGCGACTATGGATCAAGCGCTGACCTATCAAATCTAATAAAATTGATTGGATTTTCGCGTGATAGTCGCGCTTTCGCTTTTGTTTATCGCCGGCATTTTTCTAACCCGAGGCCGCTTTTCGTAAAATAACGTCTGTCCGATTTTTATTGCCGAGACAATTTATTAAGTTGATTGATAACACTTGTGTTGGTTTAAATTGCAGGGGCCCAGCAAGTTTGTCCGTGCGAGTTTCGAAGCAAATAAAGCTTATACTTTTTGTGCTGGTGTGTATGCGTTACCTGCGGCAAATTTTCCGGAACATTTCTCGTATATCATATTCGTTTCCGTGAATATATGCCACGTAACTCAGAAAGCTCAAATGAACTTCTCTACCGTAAAACCGAAAATATCTATATTTAATGAAAGTTGCGAATAGTTTAGTCATTGCTCGGCAAATATTCTTTTTTGGATATTATTTAAATTTAATAACGGTCCATTTGCAAAAATGCTTGATAAGGTGTTATAGGGACGAAAGAGTACTGGGTATAAACTGCAGCAAAAGTAAACAATATTTGGATTATGTAAATAAGAAAGCACGTTTTATTGTGAAAAAAAAATTTTATTACAATGATCAGGAAAATGAGCAATAGGATGTTATGTGTGCAGTATAATAAATTTATCGAATAAAGAAACTTATAAGCCATAAACTACTTTAGTGAATTGAATTTATAGGACTTATTTCTTTAATAAAATATAATTTTATTGAGTCTTATTTATGAAAAGGAAAATAAGATCAGTAAAATAATAAAAATCAGCTAACTGAATTCTAACTGAAACTTATTAATTTAATTTAATATACATTCTAATAATTAATTAAAATAATGTTAAAATAATTTTACTCTCACTCAAAAATTTTTAAAAGTCTAGAAAATTAAAAAAAAATATAATTTAATGATTCATATTTTTAAATGATAGGGTTGGTGGAAAATATAAAAAATGATGTAATTAAAAAAAAATTACTTAGGTACCATAACTAAAAGTAATTTTTAAAGTTATAATCTTTTTCTAGTTTTTTGAAATTTCACTTTATCTTGTAACTTTTGAAAGTAACGTTGTAAAAAGAGTTTTTTTCCAAAGTATTTAATGGTATTTAAAACAAGCTTTAATTTTCTTTTTATAAAATTTGTTCATAATTTTTTTTCTTTTTTTTTGTAGAAGTTAATAAAGTTTTAACATTTATTTATGGAAGCAATAATTTAGAAAAATTATATCAACGCATATCTAGAAACTTCTCAACCTGAATTTTTCTATGTTTGTTTCTAATTATTTAAAGATCTCCAGGGATATCAAATTTCTAGTTTTATATACAAAACTTTTTTAATATTCCAAAATTTTAAACGAAGTGCAGTTCTATTTAAAGTCACCTAAAAACTATCTATTTACGCTTCAACTTTTTCGTTATACAGACGAACTCAAGCAATCGACTGTTTCTTTCCTTCTAGCCGGCAGTAATGTGAACGAACCGCCAATTTTCGAGGCTGGCGGATACCCTATGGGGCTGACGCTGTACGAAGCCACATCAGTCGGCTCTAAGGTTTTTACGCTAAAGGGCCACGATCCGGAAGGCTCGCCAGTTAAATACGGTATACAGCTAACCGATAAATTTGAGGTCGATCAACGAAGCGGTGTCATGACTTTAGCTAAGCCACTGGATCGCGAGGTAAGTGAATTACATTGACAGGGGTTCCCAAACATTTTTCTTAAATAAAATTTATCGAGCTCGAAAGTGAAGTAAGTGATCGATAACGTGAGCAACCGTTCGGGTAAGCAAAGAAAAGGCTTGGAAAATACGATTAGATTGGGAGATTTGCTGTTTTTTTATTTGTTATTTTGTACGTGTAGATTTAAGTATAAAATAATGCTGGTACAATTTTTTTTAAGATAGCAAAGACATTTTAGTTAGACCGATTCGTGTTACATTTTCATACATTTTCGAATACTCCGAAAAATTACTCAAGTTTATGAGTAGTATTATGAAAAAATAACCAGAATGAGCCAATGTGTATTTTTGAGCATATTGTTATTTTTATTTTATGTAATAAATAATAAAATTGTGTGAATAAATTTTAATAAAATAAATTGCTTTTACTTACTGTAGTAAAGTGTTTCACCTGAGAAATATTATCTAATGTTTGTGTATAATAAAACTTTGTTTATAATAACATATCGAAATTTCCCTGATAATTTCTTTCATGAAGTTTAACAACTTAATTTGAGAATTTGAAGCAAAAAATATTTTAAAAGTAAAAGAGAAAACTCTGAGTCAAACTATGTTTTTCGTGTAAAATTTTCTTCTTGTTAAAGTCCAAAAAATCTTTAAATAAATCTCTTCAAAAGAGTTTGAAAACGAAACGAAAACAAAAACATTGACGAAAAAAAAATCAAGTAAACTTTAGGAGTATATAGTTATACGACTTATTGTTAGTTTTTATACCCTTATGGAAAAGCTCTGCAGAATTTCTGCATAATCTGCAGAATTTCTGCATATTTTCTGCATAATTGCTGCATAGTTTCTGCATAATTGCTGTATAGTTTCTGCATTATTGCTGCATAGTTTTTTGCATAATTTCTGCAGATTTTTTCACATTTTCTACAGAATATTTCTGCATAAATTGTGCAGCAACTATGCAGAAACTATTATCAGATTAAAATTTTACCCGCAATTCTGGAATCAATCTTTGCATAAAATAGTACATTATGTGCCAAGGGCGATAAGTGGACCTTTATTGTCCTT
>JAPYZA010004719.1:0-13111 GCA_030522685.1 Eupelmus azureus | reverse complement strand
TGTATTTAAACGGTTTACAGATGAAACGAAAAAAAAATAATTTTGTTTCTATGAAATGACCGATGCCCTTAAAATATCACACAAAGTTTCAAAAATGAATAAAGAAACAATTATATTGATACATTTATTCAAATAAGGATATTTTCAAATGTTAGTACCTATTTATGTAAATATAATATTAGAAGAAAATAAAATGGTAATAAAATATTCATACATATATATTTTTAATTAAGACCTTCTTGAAAAATGATCTTATTGGCCCCCACAGGGCCCCTTCAAGATATGGGGCAGCGTGGCGCAGCTACCTTAATAGAAATTTCTACTGCAAAAAAATCTGTTACAATGAAAAGATATAATAAAATCTATTTTTAAGCTTTCATTTTTCTCAAAATATATAATTGAAAGTACAAAAAAAAAAACAATTTTACGATTTATCAATATCAAAAGAATCTGAGTGCTCACCTACTTATTTCGAAAAATCATAACATTTCGCATTCGGATGAGTGTGTACCACTATACTACGTGGTGTATTCCGAAAATGTATGAGGCGAAAGTAAAAGGAGGATGCGAGTTGAAAAAAAGAGAAAACGTAAAATAAAACGAGGATAAGAGATGGTTTGGAGGGTTCTGTGCGCTCTTATTCCACCTCTCGTTTTCCTCTCAGCACCGCAGGTAAAGCAGGACATTACAATGCGATCTGTGTTACCGGTTGCAGAGGGTGGCTGGCTCATAAGGAGAAAAAGAGAGAGGGAGTACGAGCTCGCGTAAAAATGCATCTTAGGAGCAAAAAGAAAGAAGTGCGCGCGAAAAAGAGAGCCAAGACTCGGAGTCGCTGCCATAAATATTTATAAAGCGCGTGCAGTTTTATCCCGGTAGTTTGTCCTATCTGGATATCGTGCTCACGAGCAACTGGATTCCGAGGGATTGTTACACTTTCGCAAGCTTGAGAGAGCTCGAATCAAGAAAAACGGAGATAGAGATGGAAAAAAGTAAGTTTATCCAAGTCGCGAGAGGTGGATTTCCGTAGAAGACGGATAAGTGTTTCGAAGAGCTCTGATGTGTTTTGAGTTCTCTTCTGACAGATGATCGAAACGTGTAGGCTAAATAAATAAAAAATTTAGCCAAAAAATTTTATTGAATGTGTAGTGACATATTTCAACAATTGCAAAAATTAAGTTATAGTCTAAGACTATAAAAAAATATATGTAAAAAAAATTTTAAAATTACTTTGAAAACAAAATTTTAATTTTATGTTATAAAATATTTTTAGTTTAACTTTTTTATCAAAATAATAATAAGTTTAAAAAAAAAAAAAAAAAACAATTGCAAATAGAAATACTTGGCTATTCTCCTCAGACCTTTATTTTCTTCCAGCAAGTTTTTGTAGGTCATCGCGCCCACAAAGGCCTTTTCGTCTCGATGATACCTTCGAAAGAAAGTACAGTTGTGCAGCTGGAACTTTTAAAGCTCAACTTTTAGTCAGCGTGCGTTCGTTCCTGGATAATTCAGAGCGGAACGGGGCACGCTTATCGCAGCGGTCTACGTTTTAAAAGGGTTGGTCGGCAGAGAAAAAGAATTCTGAGACGAATGGAAAGACGAACTTTCAAAATTGAATCGAATTGAGTTTTACGCGATTTGCGGTTGCTAGTTTCCTGTTATCGAGCTTAGATTTTGTTACGGGTATTGGCAGTTTCTTTCACTTTTATGAGTATAAAAGAAAGTGATTTATTTTAATAGCTAATTAATTTCCTTGTATCATTTTACATGATAAATGTAAATAAATTATTTTTTATTTTCAGTATGTCTTTCCATTAAACAAAATTTATTATATAAAATAAATAATAAATAAGTCCATATATTTTATTATACAATAATGGTTTGATATATTACTAACATGCGAATTCTGAATATAAAATTAACTCGGACTGAACTCTAATGATGTTGTACAGACCAGTTTTAAAAGTATGCCAACAGATGTTGTAGGTGTGTTTGAACCGTAAACATTTTAATTGGCAACTTTATGTTTTTAGGAGCTCTATTTCACAGAAGTTCAAATACTGGATAGCTCAAATAGTAAAGAGCCTAATTAATTTACCTGACATGAGTTTTGAGAAAGTTTTTCTAACTGGTTTATAATTTTGATACAACATTTTTAATTAACGAAAATACTTTTTCATATAGCAGATGTTTTTTACTTCTCTTGACTTACAATAAAGTTGAGTCAACAAAGTTTCGTTATGAAGGAATATTTCCATTAAATTAAAATGAAATTTTAATTTGGAAAGTTTTATAATAGGAAAAAATGTTTGTATAAATTACTAGTTTTACAGTAAAAATATATTTTATATTTTTATCTACGATTTTGATTTTCCTATATACTTAAGGTACATATGTAATTTAATATTAATTCTTAATATTTTCTAAAAAAAAATATTGGACATTCGCTTAATTTTTGTAATAACTATAATTAAGATATATATATATATATATATATATTTAGTTCCTTGTTTACTATTAAGTACTTATAACTATTCAGATTAAAGTTGAAACATCTAACTCCATCTAGTTCATTTATAACTTTCAGGAAACCGGAAAATTGTGTGACTCTTAAATAGTCGAATTGGCAGTAGGTAACAACGATTCCTACATAGTTGGCGCAAGGATGGCTAAGTCGATATTACCTTCGGCTTTTTCATACCATGCCTTGCTAAAGTGAATCTATACTTATACTTATCAACAAGAGGATACTCTAAAATATTCTTTAGTTTAAGCATAATATAAGCTTTTAAAATTTAGTGAACAACCTCAGTAGATAAAATAATTTTTGAGCTTCTCGTTAAACTATATTCAACTCCTCCACAAACATTCAATAGCTATATGATAATAATTTTCTAAAACAAACCTAAATACGTAAAGAAACTGAATGATTACAGGGTGAACAGATTTTCGAATCGAGGTTTAATAGCGGAATTATTCAGTTTCACGAGATGAATGAGTTAATAAGCTGCAACAGTACTACATTATATAGCAGTGGGCATGACTGATCGTAAATGTAAATCAACTGAAACCCAAGCCTTAGCGGAGAGAGACAGAGAAAGAGAGAGAGAGAGAGACAAAATTAGAGAGAGCGAGCGAGAGAGAGAGAGAGAGAAAGAGAGAGAGAGAGAAAGAGAGAGAGAGAGAAAGAAAGAGATAGATAGAGTGAGAGAGAGAGAGGGGAGGGGGGGAGGGAGAAAGTGAAATAAAAGGAAGAAATAGTAAGATATAGTAGCGAGAAATACAAGGATAAAAAGAGACACGAAAAGAAGACAAGAAGAACGGAGTTAATGTGTGATGCGGAAATGAACTTTAAACTGTCATAAGCTTCAAAATGAACGTTAAACTATCTACTTCGTGGTAGCCTGCCACAAAAAAAGTGAAAGTACGAGACTTGAGGAAAATTTCACCGGACGTCGTACATTTTGCCGCTCTTATTTTCTTTTTTTTTTATGTACACACGCGTTTCTAGGGAAGAAGCTTTTTAGCGCTATTAAAGCGCTAAGAATTAAGGTGACGCGTTTTAAAAGTGCGTAATCTCTATTTCCCCAAGTTTCTTCTTTTTTTTCTTTTGAAACAGTTTTTAATTCTGCGCAAAAAATCATTAATTAAAAAAAAACGACTTATAAAGAAGTTATGTTTCTCAACTTTAGTGATGCATAATTCTATTCTAGAAAAGTTTTGTAAAATCCATTAATCCATAAATCCAAAATCCAAGTATCCATATCTTTAGTACATTTTGTTCTATAGATAGATAGATAGATTTATTGCACATTTTAGTACAAAATTAACACATTGTAGTAGTCATTAAAAATATAGGCCTTGTTCATTGCAGTATGAATATAATCAAATATTTTCATCATATACAACTTAAAATCTGTCAGTTGAATTTTAAAACTGTAGTCAGAAGTTGTAAGCTATAAAGTTGTAGTCAAAACATAATAAAATCACATAGTCAGGTACCTTTCTAATCTCAATAACCCCGTCACTAGGATCTTAAAACACTTAACTTAGGTATATATATAAAAGTAGTGCGAGATATAATAATACTAGAGGGAGAAAGTGATTTCAGCCTCGCGTGAAAGTTTGCACTCGAGAAAATGAGGATGAAATGATCACACGAGACTAAAATCACCTTCTCGATTTTGTGTCGAAACATTTTTTTGATATAACAAACACAAAGTGAGATTCAAACTGAAATAGATATTATGATAAATGTTATTGCATAAAAATGAATCTTACTAATAGTCATTAATCCTCAGCTTTTGCTGTTTTCACATTCGTAGCATTTTTTGCTTCTTTTGGAACTTCTCTATGATTTTATGAATTGACTAATTTATCTTTTGTAAAATATAATGTAAATGGCCAATTAAAAAATTATTGTTAAATATTGATGATACCTTTTTAAGTCCATAAGATTAAAGAAGTCAAAAATACAACGTAATACTGATGTTTCTTAATTATCAATATCTTAAACAATAATTATCTTGATATAAACATTTGAAGCGTCTATTGCTTGTGTTCTCTTTCTGTATTGCTTAAAGACTTTGATTCTTTTCTTTTTTTCTTACAGATCGTAACGACATTCGTGTAGTAATAGTTTAGAAAACAAAATCCAAGTTACTTTCTCAGATTTTTCAAACATAACTGCGTACAGTTGCAATAACTCGCACAACACTTGCTTTCTAATTAAATTATTTATTAAGGTTCTGTGCTTGTGAGTTTTAACCAGTAAGCGTACCGAGATAAAAGGAAAAGTAAGAATGAAAGAAATAATAATGAAGAGGATCTACTACAAACATGGCACGCGCAACGTCGCGTAACGCAGACCACAAGAAGGAAGATATTATTGTACACTCAAAGATTTTTTGCTCGCTTGTGCGACGTTGTCTTTTATATCTTCGTTTATACATTGTTTTCTTTGGTGGCGCAACTGTGTTACCGCCGCCGCTGCTGCTTTCATTTCCGCACACGCGAATGATACTTTAATTGAAATTGGTCCCAAAGGATAGCTATGTGTGTTCTCTATGTGTGGTTGAATGTCTCTATGTCTCTATGTAAGTTTGAAATGGAATGAAAATTAAGAGGTAGAAATACGATAATCTTTCTCTGGTAAAAGCTGCTTTTACATCAATTTTTTTTCATGTACTGAAAATCTATGGGTCTGTTGAGCTCGGAAAAAATCAGACTAAAGTATTAAAAACACTATAAAGAGCAGTTGAAAACTAGAATAGTTAAAATACTCTTTTGCTTTTTATATCAAAAAATCTATATTATAAGCTTTCTTTTCTATAGATCTTTCTTTTTTGGTTCTTATGCTAAAGTAAGGATTTGTCTCGTGGGATGCGTGTATTCGCAAGAGGCTTCTCTTTATTTAAATCTCTTTTCTTCTCTAGTTTTTGTATTTTTTTAACTTACTCTTAAGTTTTGTTTATCACCGTACCGTTTTTTTCTCTCTTTTACTCTTATTTTCTTGATTTACTTGTCTAAATTTGGCCCTATACATCAGCGTGATTTATAAGTTTATAAATAAAAACAAAATACGTGTCATTCAACAATTTATTAATAACTGTTTGAATTCAAAATATAAAAAGAAGTGCCAAAAAGTTACCAATTTCTTTTTATGACTAATTATTTGATAATTGTTTTGACAAATCTATATATTTATAAATTAAAAGTTTCGTAAACGTACTATCAAAACAATCAAAGAAAACTCAATTTTTTGCAAGTTAATTGTCGGGGATAGATTTCAGGCGTGCGAATATCTTCTTTACTCGCCTATCCCCCTCCCTCTTCTGCATATTTACGTATTCAAGTAGCTTCACGCTCATAGCCTGGCTGGCAGCGCCCCCCGGAATGGATATAGGAGAATATGAGATTCTTTGCTTTATACCTGTCACGCAATACTCTTCTCTCGTCCTTCCGATCCCTCCAGCTCCTTCATTGCCTTTGCGCGAGCGCGCCCTCGGCGTCTTCGTCCCTAAAAAAGATGAGATTCTCGAGCGCGCACGAGAAAACATTTTCCAGCGACGGGCAATTTTACAGCGCCTCGCGAGCGGAGGAAGACTGATCTGCTCTCTACGCGCTGCGTCGCGAAAATAAGAAATCTAATTTTAGCTCTGCCGGTAATCACTCGGTAAGGATATTTAAAGAAATTGGAGAACTCTGAATTTAAAAAGAATTAATTTTTTTTAGCTGGTAGGATGCTAATTTAATATAATAATTATCATTTTTTTATGCATATTGAAGTACTTGCACTTGAAATAAAATGAAAGAGCCTGTTAGTTTAACAACATATATTATTTTATGATTGTTTATTCGTAAATTATTGATAGGATAGCTTTTTACTACTCATAGTTGAAGTCTAATTCGTAATTGTCAGCTAAGCTATATAGTCGCAGTTAAAACTAATGTTTTTACTATAATTAGACTTTCTGTGAAATATTGTAAAACTAAGCGAACTATTTTTTTAAATTCTTTAAATACTCAAAAGCATTTTTACCTTAAAAACTCCCGTCAAACTCTCAAGCCGAACCTTATAATGTATACCACACGGCAAGCGGTCAACAAAATCTATTCCAGCGCGCAAAACGAGAGACCGCAAAATCTTTTACGCACCAAGTCCACGAATGTCCATAAAAAATCATTTTTTAATAAAACTCCGCCGCCCCGCCAACGGCAACATCAAAAACTTACCGCATCAGGTATATAAGCAGACCGGAATAAGTCGAGCTTGAGCTTGCAACTTCTAGGCGACTCCAATATCTTCCAGGTGCCGTCCAGGGGGTGAATTATGCGCGAGCGGCCGCAACGCGTATAAGGTTTAACCGCTCGGCCTGCAAGACTTGGTGGCTAACCCAGCGCGCTCGGCTCGAAATACGCGGGTAGTTTCGCGGGCGGAATTGATCACCGCGCGATTACAGCGCGATTAAGCGTCGAAGTTTCGTTGCCGGACGCCGGCGAATTTTGCGCTAAGGGACGTTTGGCCCATTTGCGTTTGTAATGACTGCTGTGCGTTTTAATACGACTCTCTACCGTAATTTAAAGCTTATGATACGTCTTTCTGCAGTTTTAACCTTTTTTAGTTGTTCCTTTAAATTGTATTCACTCTTCTTTTCTAAACTAGGCTCTTTCCGGATACGTCTCTACATGTGCATATCAGCCCAAATGCGGCCGGAACTTAGACGCGAGTTGTGGGTGAAGTCTACCCTCCACCTACTCCACTTGGGACTGCATTAAGCATTAACTATCGCGGCGAAACTTCCAATTTGGACCTATCGCGCGGGCGCGACTTTCGTTGTTCCAACGCCTGCTTCGGGCAATTAGGGGTGAGGTCCTTTAGTGTCGCGACGCGCTGCGACTCCCCGATCGAGGGGAGACTGCAAGTTGTGCTGAAACTTTATGAGTGCTCGGTTTATTGGGCCGATCAGGGGAAGGGGGCTTCGAGCAATTAGAGATATAGTAAATTCGATAAATGATTGGAAGTATAGTGGATTGGTTCTGCCCGGGAGATTATTGTTTCAATACATTTTTTTTTTTTTTTTTTAACTAAAGAGGAGGAGGTAAATGAATCTGCGGTATTTTTTGGAAATGTCTAGAAACAGAATTGGTAAGAAGGAATTGTTAAAAATAGTGGAAGCCTCGCTCTCCTGCGTATTTACGTTCTAGAAAGATTTATGTAAAATGTAAATATGCGCATGGGTTTATAAAATATTGATTTTTAAAGTGCGTTTTAAATCTAACAAATGAATAATGCATTTCTTTTACAATATATTATGCGGAAACAGTTGCACACTGCAGGCTTACGGAGAGAAAAAAATGGACGTATTCTCAACCTACAAAACGTTGAAAATCTTTCAAAGATCCCGTCACTCTCTATTGCGAAGAATTTAAGGGAACCTACTCGAAAACGAAACTTTTCCATAACGCAACTTTCTTCACAGCTACAATCTGACAAATATAGATCCATCGTGAATAATCATCGGTATTCGTGCTAACTTTTCTCAACGACCAAGAAACAAAATCACGTAAATAAGTCCCTCCCTTTTGTACAAGACATGGTCATTTACCTATACACTCCCATTAAACATCAAACGTTATTATCCATATTCTCAGAGCGTAATACGCCCACGCAACTTTTCATTCGGGGAGGGGGTGAACTTTATTTCTCGGGCACGATTTTGCCGGGCGCGTGCTCCCGAGTAACGTCGTCAATCATCCGCGCTTTTTCCTTTGAGAGGAGAGAGGATGGCGCGCGATTTCCATACAGAAATAGGTACAGCCTAGCGAAACCCTGTGTGTAGAGTGTGGGTGGGTATACATCGATTCTTTTATGTACTTTCACGGATATTATCTGGTCGATAGGTCTTTTCGGTTTTGTTTTTTAATGTCGCGCGTTTCGAGATAATATCAAGCAAATTCTATAGCTAAATTTAAACTTAAAGCGAATTCCAGCTATGTTAAATCAGTTTAAAATAAAAAAAAAAAAACAATCTTCGAGCCAGCAGTAATCTCATCGAAACCTCACTTAATCTTTACAGGCAACTCATCCCTACTTGCCCAGCCAACAATCCTCCACTCAGGCCGAAATCAGCTTAGCACACACTCGCATCTCTGAAGGGCCGCTCCTTAAAATCGTCGTCCTCTTAGCGCGCATCCCTGCGCTTCCATTAGCTATCCCACCGCCGCCCCCGCAGCAGCCTTCAAGATCCACTCGGCTCTCTTCCTTCCGCCCACGCCTCGCCGTTAGACGCCGGTAACGGCTGCTCTTCCGCTCCTGGCCCCCAAGCTCGCCATTGTTTCTTCGCCCGCGCTCGGAGATGCAATTAGCATCGCCGACTCTTTACCGCGCGACGACTCGCTTTTTCAGCAACGAGGGGGGGAGACCTTAATTATTTCGGGATTCGCGGCTGCGATAATTACGCGCCGCAGGAGGAAACGGGCCATCGGAAATTTCGAGCGGGGCCGAAAAGAAACACGACGTTGGCGCGCTCGTTTCGCGCGTCTCTTTTTTTCTCGGGCTGCAGCTTGGAAAAAGATATGCGCGTGTTGCCGAGTGGACGGGTAATGCGAAAAGGGAAAGTAGGTGGATTAACAATTTGGGTAATTGCGCGACAGCTGGGTGTGATTTGTTTGGTCCTGCTTGTTTTTCTAATCTGGTTACATAATTTGTACTGCTTTACGTGCAACTCTTTTTTCACGTGACTATGTTTTTTGCAGTTTGAGTGAGGAAATAATTGGGTTAGTTCTATTTTGTTTTTATTCTGTGAACTTTGAATCGTTTCACGTTCAATATATAATTTGGCCATAAATGAAATAAAAAATTAGATTATATTTTAGGATGAAAGAAGATTATTAAATAAAAAAGCAATCATTGACACATTCAATCGAGCCCGGCAATTAAATAGAAAAAAATATCCAAACTACCTCGTCAACTCGCTGAAAAAGCCCCCGAAGACACCGAGCTTTCATGGAACTCCTTCGGCAAAAGCATTATTAATTAGAAGAAGCACCAGACAGCCCTCACTCCGGGGCAAAAAGGAAAGTCCCGTGGGGCTAAAAACTTTAGGAGCTGAAACTGCCGCCCGGCAGAAAGGGGAAGAGCGAGAGCGAGAGCGAGAGAGAGAGAGAGAGAGAGAGAGAAAAATAAAACTCACGGGCGCGCCTCATAAAACCCGTAACGAGCGTCCGAACGGCTCGGGCAACCGCGCGCGCGCACACGTTCTTGCCCTTCGTCTTCCGCGCGCTTTAATTTTCTTCCGGCACAGAGAAAGAAGGAGCCTGCGAGGGAGGGAAAGGGAGAGAGAGGGGCTGCACGTGCCCGACGTGTGGCTAGAGCAGTCCGCCGGCTTCAAATTGATTTCGCGCTCGTGACAAATTGTAATTGCGTCCAGTGACCTTTCCAGCGTGAAAATTAGCCGACAAGCGTCCACTGGCGTCGCCACGGCCACTGGACTTAGTTGAGAGAGAGAGAGAGCGTCTGGCTGCAGGGCTGTGGAGGCAGTGTGCTTTTGCTCTGGATTTTTCTCGGGGCGATTGCGAGAGACGCCAAAGGGGCTGCGGCTTGCAATTTGCTCGGCAAGCACACGCGATACGCTCGTGCTTTAAATCTGGAAGGTAGAGTGATTAATGTTGGGGAGCAACTGTTTCTCGCGTATTTTTCAAATATAGGCTAAGGTTGTGAATGTCAACGTCGAGCAGCCGTTCAGCTAGATCGCTTTCTATCTTCTCTATATGTAAAAGCTCGCCTCTCACTTGCACGCAAAGTACTTCCCCCAACTTCTCACTTTTTCCACTTGGCGCGTTCCATTTTCCGAGCGCTCCCCTCTCAGCGGGCTCGTTCGAAAGATTTCCGTCTGTTCTCCTTTCGCGCATCGTAAACAAATTGGGATATAGGATCCGCTGGAGTATCCGGCGTTCAATCCCGAAAAGAATTAATTGAAAATCCTCGAAAAAGTTGAAAGGCTCCTCTAAGGTTCGCTCGCGCACAAAGAGCTAAAGTTCGGCTCGCTGGGCGCATCTTGCCGCTGCTCGGCTATCTGCACTCCGGCGCGTGCACTTTCGTTTCGTTCGCGTGGCCAACTTCGCTCGTAATGCAGCGGCCGCGTTGCCGCGAGAAACGGAATCCGGAAGATCCTCAAAGGGCCTGCGCGGAGGCAGCCGATCGTGAAGATACCGGCCGATGCGGCTTTTATTTCGCTGAACTTATTCTGGATCTAAGGAGTATACGTATAACGAGTGCATGGCAAAGTATGAAAAGTTGAAATGAGAAATTCGTATAAGTTGCGTTTGGCCGCTGGCTGGACGACTGGAATAAAGGGAATCGTGAAAAAATCTATTTGCTTTATTCCATGCCTGAGTGTCTAAAAGTTAGTTTATGCACTTATATTTGTTGAAGTTTAGAGTGTTGGAAACTAAAAATTCATCAGTCTGATTATTATTATTATATATTAAAAAAGAAGAAAAGAGTAGAATTACTTTACTAAAAACATATAACTCCATTCAGTAGTAACGTGCGAGTATGGTAAGGCAATGGTTTCATACTTTCTTCTTTTTAAAGTTAGTAAGAAAAGTTAATTTTTAAAGTAAAAAGTTTTCTGCTTTTCAGTTCTTACTTTCAGTTAAACAATGTAAAAGAGAATCATAATTTCATCAACATAAATCTAGTTAACGTAAATCTAGTTAGATTAATGAATTGTATGTTTTTTACTAAACTACAATAGAACTAGCTCGTTTTTATAAATTATTTTCTTTCTCTATGAAACGTGCTGAAAGTTATTTCATATCTAAGAGACTGGTTTTTAACAATATCACGAAATTCTGATAGAATTATAAGCTGATATGATATAAGAAAAACCAATAGCAAAAACACATCCAAACTCAGCCAACTTTAAAACGCGGAATCCAAGCTGAAAAAGTTTGTCCTCTCGCTTAGACATTACAGCGCAATCACAGCGCTCGGCCTCCCCGGCCTCCGCCTTACATTCAGCCTCGCCTTCCCCGAATCACAATGCGGAACTCGAATCAATTCGTCGCGCTCCATTGGCCGATCTCTTCGAGCGGCCGATGATTTAAGGAGCACGCTCGGACGAGCTCTGCCCTGCCGAATTCTCGGAGCAGCTCCCCCGTTCGATTTCCGATTTTCGCCGAAGACGTCGACGAGCTTGCGACTCGCTGTCTGTGCGCGCGCGGCATAAGTACATGACGCGCGGCGTTTGTCAAAGTTTTGAGGCGGTTGGAGTTTCGGAGCACGGACTTAGAACGTGATTTAGGTGTAGAGGGAGAGAGAGAGAGAGAGAACAAGAGAGAGATGGATATCCGGACTCTTGCGGTAGAAGCTCGCTCGCTGGCTGGCTGGCTGATCAGTTTGCGAGGGCAGTCGGCTCCTCCTAGCTTACAGCGTGCACCGGCTGCGCCTGTTCTTGCTCGTACTTATATGTCCGAGCGGGTGGTGGTGTCGCGAGTGCGAAAAGCCAAAACGTGCGATTCACTTGTGAGAGGTGACTCTGGCCGCGTCGGACTGAGGGTTGAGCGATTTTACAGATGGTGCTCAGTGCTTCTACGTTAGAAAGAGATTTATTTATAATTTTGAGTTCATTAAATTTTCAGACGATTTTTTATTATGAAAGATGTTATTATTGATACTATATTTAAAATATTCTACAGAAGTTATGTAACATTTATAAATATAGTAATTTATGACGAGGTATATTTTTGAATTAACTTTACGTGAAAGATTTTTCAAGAAAGAATTTAAAATTACGTACTAACTTTGCAATTTTAAATAGTCTATTTTATAGCTAAGAAATAATGTAAAATTTGAATTCTCAAATGTAATTAAACTTGCTGAATAAAATGCGACTCTATTAAAAATTGTTATAGTTATTATTTATATTTAAATAATTATTTTTAAGTCATGTTCTATTCCTACTTTTTTTTTTGCTTATCAAATTAAATGTAAAATAGTTTTACGAAAAATAATAAATCTTAAAAAATATTAGGAACTTTAAAAATTCTCAATACATCTTTCATGTTTTTCATAAGACAAGATAAGTTTCTTTTTACTCTTTTTATGATCAAAATTTTAATATAAGGTAGTATCTTTTGGATATATTGTCTTGTAAATTTTTGTAGTCACAATAATTTTTCATATTAACAATTTTATTAAAACGTATAAAATATTTCAGTAGTCCCTTACCACGTATATTTACAAATTTATGATAAATAATTAATTTGAACGGTTTCAATCATTTTTCTAATATATCAAACAAAATTATTTCCATCCCTATTTAAAAATAATTAAATTTTCAAATTCAAGCCGACAGGCACACTCTAACATTCTCCACCGCACAGCTAAGAAGTCGCCTAGCGAAAAAACCGAAAGTGACGTTTGATTCTCGCGTTCAAGAAGCACCGACGGAGTACACAAAGATGCTGGAGGGATGAAAAGTAGTGCTCCTGGAGATCCGAACAGTGAGAGAGGCAAGGCAAACAGCACGCGCGCAAACTATAACAAAAAAGAAAAAAAAATAAAAACGAAAAAGAGAGAAGAGGAGTGAGTTAGACAAAGAGAGAG
>JAPYZA010004718.1:0-23482 GCA_030522685.1 Eupelmus azureus | reverse complement strand
CCCCACAGCCTCATCCACCTTGTGTTTTCGAAAAATATTTAATAAAGAAATGTATTTTAAAATACATCTTTATTTTAAATATAGTCTAGAGATTAGTAATCTATTGAAGTCAATGAAAGTGAGATTTTTATTTTGTATTTTACCTTTATTTAACAAAGAAAAAAAGAAGAACAAAAACATAAATGAGTTTTTCGCAGTTTTAAATAAAATTTAAAATCTAGAAGAGTTATGAAATTGACATTAAATACATGAGCAAAAAGTTATAGAAAAGACATTTATATCACTAAGTTTGTGACGGACAGAATTGCGTAGATGCAAAAGAAATGAGAAATCGAATATTCCATATATATATATATATATATACTTTAGTGTATGTAATCAAAACTAGACTATTTTTATTTCGGTAATCGGAAATTACGAAAAATAATAATTAATCAATTTTAAGTTAATAAATGAATAGATTAATTCAACAGAATTTACAAAAAGAAAGAAAATCAACAAAGATTTGTTTAAACAAATTTAAAAAATATATATAAAATTTGATATTTTATAGAGAATAATAAGACGAATCGAATGAACTATTTCTCTACGGCGGGAAATAAATAGTTCAAGAGATATTCAACAAAACAGGTAAATAAATAAAGTCTATATAAAAGAGAACGTTCGATTTTCCAACTTAAATAAATTTTAATGAAAAACATAAAATGAATACACATCAATCAATAACATAACATAAAACATAACACAACACAATAACAAAAATTAACTTAATTAACAAAAATTAATTAGGCCCTACACATAACATAACACAATTACAAAAATTAAATACAACGGGAATCAATGTAAATAAACAAAAAATAACAAGAAACAAAAAACACTGATGAAAGAAATTGAATTTTCGATTTTATATAAAGAAGGATAATCGTACAGAGGGTATAAACAGGCGAGAGCCGGGCTAACTAGCATCTTTTCACTTCAAGTCGGAGCATAAGTGCGATCATCCCTCCGCTAACTTAAATGTAGCAGTCAAAAGAGTTTAATAAAAATAAATTAAAATTTAATTCACTGAGTTGAAAAGCGTATTTGATCAAAATCTTCTAAACAGAAATTTATTCGAAGAGCAAAAGATACTACTAAACCACTGCATGCGAAGTAGTGACGGAAAGCTCTTTTAGGCCAAGCAAACTAAGTTTTTTCGTGACATAATTAAGACCCGGAAACCGACTATGCAGTTATGTCCGGAACAGTGCCTGGATTATTTGGTATATGTTTTCTACTCCTGATTTTTAGTAGTAAAAAAGTTATTAACAAAAAACTGAAAAAAGCGCATTTTTTTTAGTTCTTTGCTTATAACACAAAATCTACTAAAGCATTATAGTTAAGCATACTATACTATAGTTCCAATCAACAAACTGTAGAGTATTAAAATACGAATAAAACGAGCTATTAACCGACCTGATCGGAAAATTATAAATCGAAAAAATTTGAAAAAACGGGAAAATTTTTCATTTTTTTCAAAAAATCATATCTCCGTCATTTTTTGAGATTAAAAGCTGAAACTTTGCAAATAAGCAGGCCTTTGCATGCACTTTATGTGTGCAAAAGACAGATGGTATTGGGCAAATAGTATTTGCACAATTGCAATTGACATTCTATTTTGCGTTTTTTCCGTTTGTTTCCTCTTGCTCGTTTTTAAAAGTAATCGGGGAGTACTAAAAAACGTCTACCTCAGATTTTCGTAGAAATGTTGGAAAATAGGTGAAAAATGCTTCCAAACATGACCCGAAACCGGCAAGAGTAAAGCACTATATGCAACACGAGAGTAAAGTCGATTATTCCCTCGGGTGATTACTGCCCTCGCTTCGCTCGGGCAGCAAACTCTCCCGCGGGAATAATTTACGACTTTACTCCCTTGGTGCATAATGTACTATTATAATAGTACTGGCGAGGGACCCTGTTTAATTAAAAATTCCTAACACACCTGTAACAGTACGTCCACATCATTAACCTTTATATAAAAAAAAAAATTACACTAATAAATTACAAAATATATAAATTTCAAAAAAGAAGCAAGAATTTTGTCTGATCTTTATGCTTTTATATTAGAAAACATTTACTTTTTATTATTGTAACTTGAAATATTTACGTTAAAAATTAATAAAACAGGTTTTTAACGTTAGTTAATTTAGAAAACTGTAAAAATTAATCAATTAAAAATTAAATTTTATTTACATCCCGAATCGAATATTCTACTCTTTACGTTCGAAAGTAGATATTTAATAGATTTGTAAATCGGGCGTAACTCACACGCAAAGAGCACATAAGCTACTTTATTCCCTTGGTGTATAATATACTATATTTTTCCATTTTTCTTTAAAAGTGTAAATTGTTAAATACGTGATGTAATCTGGAACAAAGTTACAAATAAATACTGGTACATTGAAAGATAGGCGTGAGAGTTGATTATTTCTTTTGAACTTTCGCATTCGGGAAAACTAGCGAAATAATTAAAAAATAAAACTTTGAAAATTGGAAATCAGAAATAAACTGTAACGCAAAGTCTAATATTTAAAGCATATAAATATCAGAATATTTAAATGTCACTTGATATTTTCATACATATATGTTGGAAATAAAGTAAACTTTTTAAAGAAAATTTATAACTTTAAAAAATTTATATACGTCTTGGTTATTCTTTATAGATTACCCGTATTTGAAAATATAATTTCTTTTATTAAAAAAATGATTCATTGCTTAAAGTTGAGGTAATAATAAAAATATTTTATAAATTATGGAAGTTACATAAAACATGTAACTATGCATATAACAATTTATTATTATATTATATAAGTGAAAATATATATTAGGTATTAATAATTAAACGTTAATTAATAATTCTTTTAATAATAATAATTTGTCATCTATCTTTGCTATTTATCTATTTTTCTGTATTTTAGAAGAATCTGTTGGACTCTAAAAAAAATTCTTACGAAGGCATCAAAAGGATTTGTTTTTTTTTTTTCAATCTACATTCATTTTTATTCTAAAGTAAAAATTATATAAACTTTCATTTGAATGTAGGTATCCAAAATAAAAATGATAACTTTATAATTTTAAATAAACTAATTTAAATTTGTGTTCGAGTAGTTCGATTTTTCGAGCCGCTCGATCGCCATCGAGTATAGCTTAATATCTTTCTTAATATCTTCTCGCGTAACTAGATTCGACACGCTTTTAAATCGAGGTACTGGATTTTTCGAGTACTGCTGGCATAGTCGTAATTTTAACAAACGATTTTTATTAAAAATGTTTTGAAAAGATTTTTAAAGAAGACTTGGTGTATGAAAGAAAAAGTAACGAATCGATAGGGGCCGCAGAAAAAGCTTACCGAATAATAAGGAGGTAGCTATATGGCTCATATGCGTCTACTCGTCTTATCGCTTCAAAATAAGAAAAAAAAGAAAATGAAAAATTCGCGGCAACATTCTTGAAGAAATATTTCAAGTTTGCGTGTGTCGGTGCACTTCTGACTGCAAGGTACGCTTAGTGTCCTCCATTATTGGCGGTCGCATCGAGCCAAGCTGATCGCGCCTCGAGCATACATGTGCATCCGCGGCGCGCGTGTGTACATGTATATAGAACCGCAGAAGCAGAGAAGCACGACAGGACATACAGTGCTCGACGGCAGGTGAGTGACTTGACTCATTAACAAAGTGCGATTGGCATCGCATGCGGCTTGGTCAACGTTCCCTCTCTTAAATTGTGCCTTGCTCTTTGCACCACAGAGCTGCCAGCAGAGCCATTATATTCTGTGGTCAGTTTTCAGAGGGGGTTTACGCCCAGAAAAGGTGGAGCTGCACTTCTCTCTCTCTCTCTCTCTCTCTATCTCTCTCTCTCTCTCGTAAACACGCACAACCGCATATTCTACATGTATTATAAGGCACCACGCCCTTGCACCAATGCACTCGTGCGCGCATCAGTATACAGAATAAGAAAGATCTACATTGCCCAAACCCTTGCTTTTTTCTGTTCTCAGCACTCAAATACACTTTATTCTCCAACTCGTGTTTGGATAATCTATGAATACCTAATTCACTAATGGCTTACTCGTGCTGCAAATCATAATCGTCTATTAAATACGTAAGATATATACATTCATAGTGAAACGAGAAATGTAACTAGTTTCAACTTGTCCTATTTACTTGAGGTGGGGGCGTGTTGCTACAGGTTTTAACTCGTCGGTACCATTAGAGCGCCTTTAGCTAATTGGCTTTCTTCGGAATACATGAGACTTACGACTTTTCGCTTGTTAAAATGCCTTTCATTACATAAATCTCAAATCGCTCTTGTACACAATTTTTAAGCATAAATATTCTTTGCTTTGTGTAAATCCAATACATAGTTATCCATGGCAGTGATATACTTCATCACTATATAAAAAACTTGAAATCAACATTCTTTCAAATACTACTCTTAGACATTTTGCAATATTGACTTGACATTCTGCCCAGAAATAATGTGTATTATTATGAAATAAGAAAGAAAGAAATCAAAGCAAGAGAGAGAGAGAGAGAGAGAGAGAGAGAGAGAGAGAGAGAGAGAGAGAGAGAGAGAGAGCTTCAATTCAGTAATTGTATAACTTTGCATATTCTTATCGATAATTAGCATAATGATATATTGGATTCGTAGGTACTGCAGTATATTATCGCACTCGAGTTTGCCTTGCACTTTTGTACTTGCTCGTTGCTCGCTAGCTCATAACGATTTTTTCTGGACAGCATCTTGGCGTTCGTTTGCCTTTCTCTTTCTCTCTCTCTCTCTCGCCCTCTCTCGTGCAGAAGATAGTAATTATTATTTGCAAAAGTGGAAAGAAGGGGCTGAAGGGAGATGGAGAAGGGGGCTGAAAGAGGGAAAAAACTGAGAAGTCGGCCCACGGCCCGAGGCGGGGTGCCCTGGTAGTCCCGCAGACGCCACCCCCTGTCGCGACCGGAAGTGACGCACATCTATCTTGTCCTTCGGCTCAGCCTTGCGCTTCCGCCTCAGCGAGGAATTTGCCGGCGGAGCTCGCCGCGCCGAGGAAAAGAGAGAGAAAAAGATTTCTTGTCGCGCAGAAGAGCAGAGAGTCTGTAACAAACCAGCCACACCAATTCACCGGTATACCCCCTCCTTTTCGGCTCCCTTTCTTAAAGCAAACAAGGACAACTAGAATCATCCACTGTGTCCGGCTAAAGCTTCAAGAGAATCAAATATTTTTCAAATGTGTGTCATAGCCACTGATCCCTTATTCTCACTAATGATAACGAGAATATATACATTTTTCCTCCCGGCCCCTTCTATACACCCCTTCTTTTCCAGACACACATTTTTAATCATTTCATTCATTTATCACCGTACAAACTTGTTTCGCTCAAACTATTCATTAACAACTGATTTTCATTTTAACAAATAAAATTTTATCATATATATATATATATATATATATATATATATATATAAATAAAATCTATAATCTCCTCTCTTCTCAAACCTTTTTATCCTACCTTTTTACCATATCCTTATGAAATTAGATTATTACCTCATATTAATTATCAACTTAGTTAAACATCTAATTGTCAATGTTTTTCAGTATTTGCAAGGTACTTTTTAATAAAAATAATTTTAATGTTAAATCTGATATGTTTCCAATCATACTTAAATTCAAGCATAAAAGAGACCAAGCATAAAGTTAATCATACTTTTGCATTTTAAATTTGTCCTTAAATTTTTCAAATGATTTATTCCATTTCAACTTCTAAATCACGACTTTGACGTGATTTTTTTTTGTCTCCACGATATAAAATATAATTCAATTCTTGGATCTAAGTTAATTATTTCTTTCGTAGCACAGAACGTTTCTAAAATATTTTAAAAACATTTCATTTGCAAGTTTGAGTCGTTAAAAACAAAAGTTCTTAAGACGTTTTAATAACGTTACAATAACGTCGTAAATGCCCGCTCATATAAGAATTGTAAAATTTCGAAAACATCTTAAACGACGTAAAAAAATGTTTTAAAAACCTTACAGAAATACATATTTAACCAAGTATTATTTTAACGTCATAGAAATACCTACCTGATTAAATCGTTTTTATAACGACACAAATAAGTTTTACATTATTAAATTAAAAAATTTTAAAAAAAATTGTCGAGATTTAAAATTGAACCGGCAATCCGTTGCATTTTAGGCCGATATCTTAACCATTTGGCTAGTGAGTTGGTTAAAATATTACAATAATTTTCCTTACATGTTACTCGGCCAAGTAGGTTTCTGTAATGATTCTAAAACAATTTTATTGCATTGTTATAACGTTTTTATAAAATAACACCTTAAAGTCTTTCATGTTTAACGTCCCAAAGTTAAAAATTAAGTGTTTACACATTTTAAAAACTACTATTATTTCTGAGAAATTTATTTAAATTTAAAAATGAATTTATATTTCAAAAATGCCGCCCAAGTATAAATCAGAAAAAAGGGCAATAACCAGAGTACATTAAGTCATTTTCTAGATTTCTCAAGATTTGCAAGCCCAGATTTCTACTAGATCCATGCCAGATCTATTTTGCTGTTTTGCACGTGTACTGGCAGTTGAAAAAAAGGAAGAATTTGTACTTTATTAAATATACAAGAAATGTTATTTAATTATAATGTAAGGTGTGAATAAGTATAAAAGAGTAGAAAAGCAACTATGAAATAGAAAAATTGTATGAAATTTGAACAAATAGTGCGATATTGAGCTGATGTTGTATGACATGTACAATATAAAACCGAATTTGCGCATAAATAAATAGCGAGGATGTTCGAGAGAATTAGCGATTAGCTAGCAGTTATTTAAATAATTGACAATGTTTACGAAAGCTCGGTCTGAAGAGCGTTGTACCCTGAGGGTCCGAGGAATTAAATTAACGGCGTACGTATGGTGAATAATTAATCGGCCGCTTACTTACTCGAAAGTCTGGAGGTCCGGACACATACGTGTGCTTGGCTTATTAACTCTCTGCTCCCTGGGAAGATTTACGTAATGCCTTGCACTAAATACAGCCTTTGGGTCCCGGACTACTGAACCGTTGTCGGGAAATGACAAAAGCACCTCTTATTTCAAATCTCACTTCAAATATGTACACAAATTTTCAATAACGCGCACGTATAACAGGTTGAAATTAACAGGAAAAGTAAAGGGGAAAATATTTTATAAATCGTACAAGACAAACAATAATTTCAACAGCTTAAAAAACTTACTACTAACAATACTCGATTTTTAAATGAAACAGTAAATAAAATCTCGTATCTCGACAAGTTTCTAATGAAAAGTAAAAGCTAATCAAATGACAAGTGCGAAACTTGTGACTTTATTCGTGCATAACAGAGACATCATTCCAGTAGCACTTGTCACTTGATTTCAATTGGCTGAGGTGTAGAAAAGGAGAAAGGGAAGAGATTAGCAGAGTGCAAAAAGGCGAGCAACGAACAAAGTATAGAAAAAATAGTACTCTCTCTCTCTCTCTCTCTCTCTCTCTCTCTCTCTCTCTCTCTCTCTCTCTCTCTCTCTCTCTCTCTCTCGCTCTCTCGCTCTGTTTCTCTATCATTCGCACAGTCTCGCACTAATGGATCAGCAGTCGTTCCGGACATTAGCTTCCACTCAGTGGAAGCGGCGGCAACAGAGAGACAGAATGTGTAAGCGAAAGCGGGAGAGGAAAGAAGAAGAGAAAACGGGAACATCTCCCGCTTGTCTCTGTCCGGCTAGTCGGCTCAACTTCTTCGCTGGCTTTATCTCCTCCTCTCGAGCTCTTGTCTCTCGTCTCCTGTCCCGAGTCACGCGCTTCTAGCTCTGAGGTATGGGGAGCCGACGAGCCCCGAGCTCCGAGCCCTTCCTTCCCAACCCTTATGAAAAATGAGTGCGAGCGCCTCGTCGTCGAGGAATAAGCGAGTGTCATCATCATTAGCCCGCCGGCCGAACGCGTTACGCACGAGGTCCAAGAGGGAGGGAGCCAAGAAGAGAGAAAGAGAGACAGACAGACAGAAAGACCCCCGTAGCAAGATGAGGGGCCGCTTGCACACCGCACACCACTCTCACACGTCTCTTTTTCACGTCTCTCTCTCTCTCTCTCTCTCTCTCTCTCTCTCTCTCTCGCTCTACACGCGCGCGCGCGCCACTCTCTGCCCGAAGCTCTACTTAGAAAAAGCTCACCCCAACCAACGCAACAGCCGATCATTCATCACGGATCGCCTGGATTTTCATCAAATATTTTAACTCGATAAGCCGAGTATCGAAGAATAATGGAACCTTTAAAAATCATTCTTTTAATCGCTCTTTTGTTTCCTTCTTCTTCTTCTTCTTCTTCTTATTCTTCTTTTATTCTTCCCACACACCAAACGCCCATGCCCATCGCTGCTATTCTCCATCACTATACTAGACATTTTACGAGATTCCCAAGCGGAAAAGACACTCCCAATGGACACTGCTCAGATAACCAATTTTTTATTTAGTCACGCCAAAATCAAATGATTAATTGAGCCCTCTACACTTTTAACGTCTACAACATATACACTCATCCAAGCAAATATCATATTTTACAATTTTTACAAATTCTCCAACTTTCAATAATTTACCGATCTTACTTTCCAATGGCCAGTCTATACATTTTATGCACCTCAGTTTCCAAATGATTTCCTTAAATTAAACAATCCAGCATTCAGAACTTATTACTATAATTAGGAACCATTGCATCAGAGTTAGACACTCATAAGCTATGAATTTTAGCTTCTTTCTCATGTTTGCTAATCTGCATATTACTCTACATTATTTGTAAAAATTCAAAATATTAATTAAACATTAATTATTTATTATGTTTAAATTAATTTATTCACTTTGGGCCAACGAAGCTTACATCATAGTAGTTGTCTATTAAATTTATTGTTTTATGCAAAAGCTTTTTTCATTGCTGCAATTTTCAAAATTAATAAATGATTTAACTCATAAGCTTTACTTAACCTTTAGAGGACTGGCATTTATATTTGATATACATATATCAAATAAGTCAAATAGAATTCAATCCTAGTACCAATAAACCAATTTGGGAGATACATGTGCCACCCCGGCGCTCAAAGCATTAAATACCATTAGTACCCACGCAGAAATTTTAATAAATACTGTAGCCGGATTCCGACTGAAAAATTCCTCGTCAAATTTTCGAATTTTATATAAAACACTATGTGTATAAAAGTGGAACAAAATTGGATTAAATCTCCGACCCTTGTCAAAATCAAGTGATCATAATAAATGTAAGGACAACATGTCTCATTCTCTTGCATTTAAACACAGTTCATTTTGGAAAAGATATTATGCCGTAGATCCAGCGCAGAAAAGAGAAGGTTTGGAAGAATAAAATGTTAAAAATTGTAAATACATTAAATATTCGAAAAATATAATTTAGAAATTCTGCTGTAAAGCATTTTATAAGAATAATAATTTTTTAAGTGACTAATTATTATTCAGAAAATTATTCAGCTCTGTATAAAGCATACTTTCAGTGCTCAAAAGTAGTTATTATAATTGAATAATTCATAACAAACCGATCTCATCTCAAATACGCCGACTACGTCTAAATCTTTCCGGATCATTTCAAATTTTAATATGTAATTCTACTTAGAAAATAGGTGAATTTTTTTATTTTTCGATATGTTTCCAAAATTACAATTTTTATGCACTTTTAAAAAGTGACTCATAAAATTCGATCAAAAAATTTTTTCTTTTTTCCCGTTGTATCTCATACTTCGATTGATATTTTAAAATAATACATGCATTGGTTCAGTGGATTTTCACTCGTTTGAATATCAACACTTAAACCATATTATTTTATTTTCTATCTGCTTTAAAAATGTTTCAAAGCTTTGCGTATAATCTCATCTGCATCTATAAGTTCACGTAAATTTTTAACGCTGAAAATAAAAAGAATGGAAAATTTCCGGGAAGATGCCTACATTTCAAATCATTCTGCTGTCTCGATACTTAATTAACACTCCTGCAATAAGAAAATTGTATGTGATACACCGAAGCAAATAGGTTTTGCCGACTTGTACACATTAACACCCTCGCTACGCTCGGGCCATAAGCGCTCGTCAGCAAATACCTATTTTGCTCCCTAGTTGTACAATGTACTATTATATTTAAGCCAGATACATTCAAGCAATGCCTATGGTTTGTCCATGATTAGTTAGCCTAATGAGCTGCACAAAGCTGGACTTTGGTAAGGTGTTAATGCCTTTAAAAAATCGTATAAAACTAACTAGAAGAGTATCAGGGATCCGGATCACGGATTAAGCTCAAACATTGCTTTTTTTTTTTTTTTTTTTTTTTATTTGAAAAACTTAATTTATACTAATTCTCAGTTTTAGTTTTAGAAAATATTAAAAAAAAGATATCAGCTTTTAAAAGTAAATAAATCAGGATAGAGAAAATGTACGCACATCTGTTAAGACTGAAAATTAAACTAGAAAAAATAAGCTTTTATTTGCTTTTTCAGAATTAGAAAAGCTTGAATCCTTCAAAAGTTACAACAATTTAAACATAGCTTTGAAAAATGTGCGCAATATTTTTAAACAAAGATAATCTAATATTTTGGCTTTCTTCATATATCTAAAAACATATTCCAAAGTTTAAGCTGAATCTGTGATTCGGATACCTAACATTCTCATAGTAAGTTAATTTTACAACGGAGGTATTTCCATTTTTTGCTTAGGCTTGCGGAATCAACTCCTCGTAGATATATTTGTGAATAACAAAACAGCATTAAAACAAGATAAACGAAATTTTTTAAGAATTACCCTTTTTTGGCAAATAATTCAGGGCGAAGTATACACAGGATCTTGTATTAAGGTTCGTTCTCTTTCGTTTATGAATTTTTTATGATTTAAATTGTAATAATTATTTCTTTATTTTAAATTCTATTTTATAGTCTTTAAAACAAAGGCGAATAAACATTTAAAAATATCCGTATGCAAATATAACAATAAATGGTTTGTTTACAACTTGGTTAATCAAAGATCAATTATATATATATATATAGCATTATTGATTCTTTTAACAATAATCGTAAAAATATGAAGCCTTAAAAAATATTTATTTGTCCAAACTAATTGTTTCCCATATGAAACATATTGTTTAGTCATAAAAATATTAAACTAAAATAAAAATAATTATAACGGAAGGGATGTTTAAATGATCCTTGCAAATCAACTCAAGAATTTTTAAAATTTTTACAGCTACTTGCTATCCCTATCAGGATATACCTACTTATTTATGTTATAAAAAAAGGTATTTATTTCATTTTAACCTCAACTTCTGTGAAAAGAAAAATATTGTTATTAGCAAAACTGCATTTGCTTTTTAATTATTTAAAAAATTTTCAATTTATATGTGTATAGCAACAAAAATATGTTTGGTATCTTTTTTTTAAATTTTTGTAAAAATTGATATTTTATAATTTTTTTATAATTATAATAAATAGGCATAGCCGGATGAGGACAGGGACAAAAATTTAAATCTCGACTCCGTTAAACACATGTAAACGATTATTAAGAATGTCATTTTTAAATCATTATAGATTGAAATAGTTGTTTCGATAAAATTCTTTTTAGTTTCTGACTATATAGAGACTTTTTTGTACAAAATCATGTTAAGTAGTAAAGTGAGTGCTTCAACTGTAATGTTCAACCATTAACGGGCTTTGAAATTCCTATTATTACCGGCATAGTAGTAGTAAATAGTTATAAAACTCTCCCCTGTATAAAATAAGTAAAGAAACTTTAGATGCAAAATTATGTTTTATTATTTCAATGATTATTGTTGCTTAAAAAATATTTTATTTTTTATAACTCGAAGAATTTATCTGAGACTTGGCCCGCTAATACATAATTGGCTCTGGAGTAAGCAAAAAGGTAAAAAAAACGATGATAAAAGCTTGGCATTGTCGGATTGTCAAAAAAAAATGTGGATGCATTCCGCAGCCTGAATTGTCTGGAATCCTAGAATAGCAGAAGGTCTCGCAGCCTGAATTTTGTCAGGTAGGTGTATAATGTGCAAGAGCGTGTGTATGATGTCGCGACAAGCCGAATGATCTCCTTTCTCGATGCCGATATTCAGCTGCAACGGGTAGCCAGAGAAAGAAGGAGGGAGGGGGGGGGTAGAGAGAGAGAGAGAGAGAGAAATTATAAAAAAGCACAAAAGAAAGGAGACGAAAGAGAGTAAGAAAGAGGCTGCAGAATTCCAGTGGCGATCATGACAAGTCAAAGAAGCGCGAACGCGTCTGGACGTTGCACGTCGGACCGATTGAAGCGAGCGCTTTGGTGGAATGGTAGATCACTGCCGCAGCCTCGTCCACTTTCGTCGCTACCGGAGTTCTGCGAGCAAGCGGCCGATCGGCCGCTCGTCGGCATTTTTGTACCATATACTGCTAGAACCATCTTTGATGAGAGAAAGAGAAAGAGAAAGAGAGGGCGAGAGAGGAAGAGAGAGAGAGAGAGAGAGAGAGAGAGAGAGAGAGAGAGATTGATGCCTTGGCGGGACGCGACTCGCGACACATACTCCGCACACAAACACACGTACATATATGGAGACGCGCTTAAAGCGAGAAAGAGAGCGAAAGGAGAGATCATAAGAAAGAATTAATGCAAGCGAGAAAGGGAAGAGAAAAGATGAGCTGCTCTTGCTGGACTTTGGCAAAAAAAGAAGGAGTCAATGGAGCCGTTTTGTCGGCAAATAGAAAAGACCGGCCAAACAGGGAGAAAGAAAGAACCTCGTCAGCCAGATGGACAAAAGGTACCGCGCGGCATTTTGATCGCTGGCTAACTTCTCCGTGCACGCGTGCTTCCCTCACTCGCACACTCAGCCTGATATGCAGTCGGCTGAGTTTCCGTTTATTCGCCGCGCCATACTCCGCTCTGCAAAAAACAAAAATATTTTCCTTTCCTTTATTTTTATTTATTACTATTTTTCTTCGCTCAAGTTAAAAATAAAAGACAAAAGAAGAGGATGAAGCTTCTCTTTACCGCGTGCTTATCTCTTACGTATATATATTCTAAATTCCTTGGTTTGAAATTTTCAGTCCTAGCGTCGACTGATGATAAATATCATTTCAATGAATTGAATAACAATCTATTGGATTGAAAAAAGCTTGCAACTGCAGCTTGGACTGAAATATTTGTAATCCAAAATTTTAATCCAAGCTGGAGCTACCGCTGAGACTGCGCATATAGTATAAACAAACTTTATAACCGCTAACCTTTTAAGCACTTGCGTATCTCTATTTGTAATAAAGATTAAAACCATTAATATAAAATGGAAATAGATAAAATAAAAAAATAATTGCAGCTACTACTTCTTTTAACAAAAGAGAGCTACGATAAAAGCGACCAATTTTTTTAATAAAAGCACATTCCCATATTATACCTGTTGAGAAAAGTTCGCTTAAAGCTTTTGACATTTTAGTTAAATTGTATTATGCGTTTCACCTATCATTTGTCCTAGAATTAACTAATTTTTATAACTTTATTACAAGCCATTTTCATAATTTAAATAAACCCACAAATACAAGCGTTATTTTGTTGACCAGTATAAATAATTTTAATTAAATAATTATTAGACCTGTTAATTTATATAATAAATACAAAGAAATATCTATTTATATCATGATATTTTTAACGTTTTAATCCTTAGAACATAAAACTACTATTTAACCTTACTTTAACTTTCATTTTATGTGTCGAAAAAATATCAATCCAAACTTGGACTAACTTTTTTATATATGATTATGTAAGTGCACGCTTGGATTGGAAATTCAAATCCAAGGGATTCAGATTTCAACCCAAGGAATTTAGAGTGTAAGTATGTGCGCCGAGAGCTATTATAAAGAAATTTACAAAGACAACGACTTTTAGTATTGTTCGATGCCTTTTTTTTTGATAATGAATAACCGTTTACAGTCAAGGATCAGAAAATTTATAAAATATAAGCGATACGTTGATTAAATTTCAACTGTTATAACTTTTAAAGAGATAGTAGAATACTTTAATTCTGCAAAAGCAAATTAAAGCTCTTTTTTTCTACTTTGATAATTTGTATTTACGGATGCATTCAAAGTTTTTCTAGACTAGGAGAGTGTTAGTCAGTTGTATGTAAAAACTTTGGGATATATTTTTAGATGCAAAAATGTGAAGAAACCCGAAATATTAGACCCTGTTAATTCAAGTTATACATATTTTTTAGTTAGTTTAGTTTTAGACAATATTATGAAAAAGATCCACTCTAAATAAAAATAAATAAATCAGCTTAGTGTACGTATAGTCTAGAAACTGCACTTATATCTGGTAGGATAGAACATTAAACTAAAGAAAATGACCTTTCATTAGTTTTTTACAGAATTAGAAAAGCTTATCTCCTTTGAAAGTTATAACAGTTCAAACGTAGCTTTCAAAAATTTGTGCAAAATTAAATCTGCAGTTCTCAAGGATTTTTTTGTGGTGCATTTTTTTTTATTTAACGATCAGAACTACTTATTATAATTTTTTAAGGAATTAACCTTTTCTAATTCAGTTAGCAAAAAATAACACTCGCTCCGATCACGGCATGGAAATGGGAGAGTTACGAAATTTTGATTCTGAAGGTCTATGCGTCCTGGCAGATTAAAGGAATACTAGAGTTGTAATATTCTCGAGGGAGAACAGATATAATCACGATCGAATGTCACTTAAGAGTAAGTTCGATATAATGCTTTTCTAGCATCAATTACGAAATAAACACGCATCGATTTCTAGTATTAGAAGTATGCACTAAATTTGCGACATTTTAGCTGTAAAGTAGTGCGATTATTCACGATGCCCCAATAAATTTCACACACTTTAATTTAGAGAGTAGTAAACATTTCAAATTTCATGCAAATAATGCTTGTTTTTATTGCGTTATAACGTTATCAGTCACATGATAGTATTGCAATATAAATACTAAAACAAAAACATAACGACTTTTTGTTAAAATTAAAATTGCAACAAATTTTTCTCTTTCAATTCCATTATATAAAAATCCCATGCGAAATCTAGCCGAATTTCGAGTTTAATATCGATTCTCGAATTTTTAATATACATCGATAATAAAAACAGAAGAAGTTTGCATAGTTTACGTATAAAATCTGTCAACAATTACGAGGCGCGCGTAGCGCGCTAATTTCTCTAGTGTACTGATATATTCGCAAAATTCGATTTTCGAGTTGCTATGATCAAGGGTCTATTCGAACAAAATGAACAACTTAAAATGTAAAGAGTTTCCCTGGTCGCCTATAAGCTGAATATCTTATTTTTTTAGATAAACTTTTGCACATGAACTCATGGTCAAGTGCAAACTCTTCGTTTACGTATTCCATCTGATTTCTCATCTGATTTCTCATCTGTCAATTCACAAGAAAAAAACTAAGTTCAGTTTCATAAATTTTCTACAATTCACTTTTTATACAGTTTTTCTTTATTGATGCATTGGCGGATGAGAAATCAGATGAGATCTCACCTGCGATTTTGGCACGGCATCTCAGATGAGAAATCAGGTGAGATCTCATCTGACTTTTCTCAGTAGGTTAGAGTGATATAAATTTAATACCACTTTATCTACATTTTTCTAACTACTTATTTACTACTTATTTAGGGTCTGTGCATTGTACTATTATAGAAATGTGCATTATTTACACCTTCTAAAATCATTTTTAACGTATTTCGACAAGTTAATCGTTATAATATTACTCTGACATTAAAACTTGATTACTTCTTTAGTGGTTGCAAGATATTTAAAATGTAAACATTTTTGTCCATTTTAAATTCCTATTTCCTAGTTTTGACTCCTTTTTAAATGTTTGAAATTCTACCAGGGAAGGGTCCGTGTCTTTAAAAGGAATTTAAAAAAAATATCTACTAGCAAGCAGAAAATACTTAGCTTTGGAAAACATTTAAATTTCAAAAAAAGTTACATCACTGTGTCCGAAAGTCAATTAAAAATTCAAATTTCGCGCCGAAGTGTAGCAGATAAAAAATTAACTAATACAATAATAATTTTTGTAAATTACTGTAAATTACAATACTAATATGATTATAATACAATTACTGTAAATAATAATAATTTGTTACATTGTTCAAACATAAAAAAATTATTATATATATATATTTATTTATTTATTTATTAATTATAGACTAATTTATGTGATTATCATCGCTGTAAGTAATTACATTAAAAGTTATAAGCAGCTCAGACACTAAATCTTGAAAGTACTAACATTTCGATAAAGTAGCAAGCAACCCGAAAATATTCAAAAATAATGTTTGTAAATACTATTCGATTTAATAAAATTTTCGTTCAAGTAAACTTTCCATTCTCTTACTCAAGAAAGCATTAAGCGACAAGGAAAATTAACAAAATGATAGATGATTTATGCAAACGAAACAAATCTTTAATCAATGCATCGTCAAGAAGATAATTTGCACTTATGCGGCTTCCAAGTGCACACGCAGACAATTTGCATTATCGTTGCCCATCGTATAATCGAACGAAATTACATTGCTTTTTCAACACGCAACATCGAACGTCACACTCTTAAGAGAATTTAAATACAGTTTCGACAGTTGTCCTTTCCTTCAACAATACCCAGCGCTTGTTACAAATCACGAGTCAAGTAAAATAAAAAAAGAAAGAAAAACGCGAGAAAAGAAATATTACATCGACAGCGAGACGAGTCGTGTGTGCTTCGAGGCAAACCAATATTATTTGTGTACACGGCTCTATGCGCCAAGCGTAATGAATTTGTCATTTAATAGGTCTGTTTTATTTTGAAAGCGAGAGACACGAGGCTCATCTCTCGCCTACTTAGTAGCTTGTGAGGCACTTATAAATTAAGACGCAGGTCATTCATCATGATCGTTGCATGGCAAATGCGCGCCGCACGACCGACTGTATTTGAACATACTTACATATATACGCGTGCAACTATTATGCGTGCCTGCACAAGTGCATAAGTGTACAAGTCTCTTCTTTAGAAACGGACAATTAAAGTAAGAGAAACCGAGAAAGAAAGTGAGCATGTGTATGCGTGCGCGAGATGTGTGAAAAAAAGGCTGGAAGCATACATACGTTATTACGGGGTTACGTCGGTTCAATGTCGAAAAATGATTGATAGGTGAGTTTTAACCTTGGTTTACATTTTGAAGATTGCGCGATGTTATTAGTTAGACGTGTTAATGGGTGAAAAAGTGCGCTTGCAGCAAGATGCAAGGGTCAGGTGGCTCGTTCGCTCATTCGTGGTTTGCAGATGCGGCATATAACCGAGCCGTACAACGACGACACTGACATCGCAGATATCCATAACGGTAGCCCCTATGCTGAGCCGTATAATTGACTTGCAAATGAATCGCTCAATATCCCAAATGACCTCGTCTCTCTCACTCACTCATTCACTCAAGCCGAACGTTCGCACAAACACCGCTTATTTTCTTTTTCGCGTGACTACCTCCCCTGCCTAACCTCCCTTTCCCCTAGCCTTCTCTCTACTTTTACTCTCTCCTGGCTCCCCCTCCCCCCTCTCTCTCTCTCTCTCTCTCTCTCTCTCTCTCTCTCTCTCTCTCTCTAGCCTACACTAAAGTCATCAACGAAACTTCCCTTTTTCCGACTTTTTATCCACATTTAAGTTTCCTTGACGCAACCTACTTGCTGGCTCATTTTCTTCAAGTTAGTCTCATATAGTTTTCACCTACGTAGATCATTTACATTACATTGAAAACATTGAAACAATGCTTTATTTGTAAATAATAAACAATTTTACGAACAAATCAAAGAAAATTGAACGTTTGTAATGATAGGGGAGAGGACTAATTTCATCCCCACACCCAATTTCGTCCCCCAGCTTATCTGCTCTGTTAAGTGCGGCCAGTTGGAGATTAAGGGAACTCAAATTAGATACGAAATTATAATTTAATTACTTCTGAAAAAGTTGTCTTTATGACAATTTCATTACGGTCTACGTTTTTACGTACATCTACTGAACAGTTATTGAAGGAGTCTCTTGTAGTAATAAAGATTATTTTTATTTTCTTAATTTTAACACTTGCATTTTTTTCAAATTTTTCACATAACACAGCTTTAATGTTTACTAGTGCCTCGAATAGATACAGCAAAAATCAATTTTAATACTCGACTAATTTCATGATTTTCGATGGATATTTCAGTTATACAAATATCGACATGGATTAATTTTTATTTATCTACAAATAAACAATAAGTTGTTTTTCCGTAACTTGACTAAAATCCTTCTGCGATTTACTTATTAACCAAGCGACTCATGATAATTTTACGACTCAAAAATCACTTTTTAACATAAAAAGGCATTTTTTTAATTTACACATAAGTTGAAAAAACGGTTGACTTTCTACTTCAAATGCGTAATTCTTATATTGGACTTTGCGGCTGTGACAAAAAATAGTACAATTTTTTATAATCTGACACTGACAAGAACATAATTATAGCGCTAACTAGTAGATTCAATACAATACAATCCAATTAATTTTAGTTTGCAAAATTATGTAGTTTCTCATAACAACGCTATACAAATTGTTAATTATTTGTAATACAACATAAAATAACAGAGTTTTTTATTACCATAAGTTTATATTAGTCTATTATGTTTTCTAAAACTATTTCTAAAACATTGTTTTACAAATTAAAATCAATTAATATAAGTACGATTTATAAGGACACATAAGTTTTATTACAATTTCTGATTGTCATGAAAATGGTGGTTTGAATGTCGCGACTCGAATTACTGACGTTTTAAAAGTTTTTTGAGCCAGTAAAAAAAATATTTTTACTAAATATATATCATACCTTTACTATAAAATAAATTCACTGTCGTGCCTGTTTCCATGCAGTATCGCATGTTGCCATGGCAACGGTTTTTGCATAACAACAGGCCCGTTGCCATTGCAACGAGACCCGTCGGCATAGCAATAGGCCCGTTGCCATGGAAACTTCGAAAACTAGCCCTTATTTTGAAGGGTTTTACATTATTTTTTCACTTTTTTACGTTATTTTTTTATATTTTTACGTTATTTTCCTCGATTTGACATCGTTTTCACGATGCGACATTTTTGCTTAATTTATGAATTATCCGCCTTTATCTCCGAAAGCAGCCGTTATTTCAGAAGGTTTTACGTTATTTTTCGATATTTTCAGATTATTTTACTCGATTTGACGAAGTTTTCATAATTTCTTGCCTTATATTTGCTTATTTTATTTTTTAATAATTCCCCTTTATTTCCGAAAATACCCGTTATTTCAAAGGGTTTTACGTTATATTTTCGCCTTTTCACGTTGTTTTTTGACATTTTCACGATATTTTACTCGATTTGACATCGTTTTCATGATATTTAGCAATATTTTTGCTTAATTTATGAATTATCCTCCTTTATCTTCAAATACAGCCTTTTTTTTAGAGGATTTTACGTTATTTCATAACATTTCTTCGTTATTTTTTGACATTTTCAAGTTATTTTCCTTAATTTAATGTCGCTTTTATGATATTTTGCGATATTTGTGCTTAATTTATTGAAGGTCCCCTTTTACCTCCGAAAATAACTGTTTTTTCAGAAGGTTTTACGTTGTTTGTTCAGTTTTTTAGGTTGTTATTTTTTAGTATTTTAATGTTATTTTCCCTGATTTGGCATTTTTTAATTGATTTTACGTGCAGGGGATTGGCGCGCGAAGTACACGCATGATTCGTAACAACATTCGACTTTCAAATACGCTTATTCAAGGTTTATTAATTAGGATAAAAAGAAATCGCAAGCTCACAGATTCGACAAAGGAAAACATACTGCTCCAACGTAAAAATTAAAATTTTTATAATTTCTAGTATTCTGAAGGAATTGTAGCCATTAATATTTGTGTTGAATAAAACATTAAAATTTTTTTAATCTAACGCTTTTCTGTCGAATCTTATATTTTTGCAATTTTTGTATATCAAATTATTATAATTCTAATTATCATAAATATTGTTGCTGAAATGGGCATTCTACTTTTTGGTAGTCGAATATTGACAGGAAGCATGCGTGTCTGGTCTACTAAATCATACCCACGCGTTAAACTCAAATAGCTTTTAATTAAAAAAGAAAACTTGTTTTGACTCGAAAGAAGAATCTTTACGTGAGCGAAAAGGATAATTTTATCCTCGCGTGACCTTTTCAAACGTCCCCACGAGACTAAAATCACTTTCTCGCTCTGTATCAAAATGTACTATTTCGGCTATCCGGGCGCAAATGAATTTTTTCCGAAAAATATGCGTATATTAAAACGAGCTCTACACACTTCGTACGAAAAAATTGTTATGACAATATACACTGAGAAAAATCCTCTGTGTTAGAAAAACCAGAATCTTCATTAAAAAATATTCTAGCAACAAAAACTAGAATTATAGTATATTGTACTATTTCTTTGTTATTAAAATAATTTACGTATGTGAACATAACAATAATATATAGTTAGTATTTTATTGTTAAAACGATAAAATTGCGCACAAATAGCAATATTTTCAGCATTTCTAGTTCTTTCCACTCGATCACTTATTGTAGGCTTTACAATATTTTATAACGAGCACGAAGAATCGCGTTAATTTATTTAAATTATCATTTTAATTATTTTTTATAATTTTTATTATTTTTTATTATCTCATTCCTAAAATCAATTGTATCTCGATTTTTTCTATAATAATAAAATATTTATTGACATTATCGATTATAAATCTAAAGAAAAACTAAAATATTTTAACAATATTCAAAATTTTCCGTATGAAAATATTCAAGATAATTTGTCACTATAGAATATATCATGAAACGGTATCAATTATGCAACGGATGATGCTTTATTCATTAAATATGATGATTTCCTAATTTTTGTCAAAATTATTAGTTTGTATAAGCGTACAGTGTACTTTAAGACACCAAAGTGAAATTATTTTATAATTGTTTTTCGAATGTTCGAATCTGTTTCTTTTGACGAACATTATCAATCTTATGAAGTGATTGAAAACAACATTCAATGCTGTTATTATGTTAATACTTTGAGCAACTTAAAAAAACAAAATGTACATTATTGTAAACCAAATAAACTGTTTATAGTATTTAAAAAGGACTGATTAGTAATCCGCATAATAAAATGTAATTTTTTGTTAATAGATTTTTTCTCGGATTGTCGATATCATTCTACCTTTATTAATCTTCTTTTATTACTAGACCTAAGTTTTTGAATTTAAATATAATATATATTACGATACAAGTCGCCTAAGCAGCATTTTACGGCACGACGTGCTAAACTTCGTGTCATAAAGTACTACTTATTACGCGAGTATTGTACGATATTTTATAGCACTGTCTAACATAAATCTACTGTCACGCCTATCCGTGCCATAAGCAGTCCATTTTTGCACCGTATAGTTAGCGCCCAAGCGTAACGAGGGCGCTAAGTACGGTGCAATAATGGATTATTTATGCCAAGGATAGGTGTAGCATAAGTGTAAATTTATAATAGTATATTATAATAGTATATTACGCACCGTGGGAGAAAAACTAAAGAAAGTCCCAGATCGCATGTAAATATACATACATGTATGTATATATATATATATATATATATATATTGCGTTATTGTTGCACCATTTTAAAAAGGAAGCAATTAATTAAAATTAATAATTAAAATTAATAAATTAATTAATTAATTTTCTTTTATCAATTTAATGTTACTAGGGCATTTTCAGCGCGCAAACGCACTCTAACTTTTGAACGACTATATAATAAGTTTTAATGCTATATAATAAAATACATTGAATAATGCATTTAATAATAATAATAATTAATGATTTAATTATTTAACAATTTCATAAGTATTAAAATTGCACAGATAAATTCATCTTTAAGCAAAAGTTAAAACAACTTTAAAAATTCGCATCGAACCAATCAACAGCCAGTCTCTAAACCAATCACATCGCGAATAGTTTGCAACACTTTCTCATCCATGCTTTTTTTAAGAGAGGATTAGTGATAACATAGCCATTTAAGAAGTACGAATACATCATTAACACATCTCTATATAGACATATTAAACCGTTGTAAAGTCACGAGTATAGAAAAATTGAACTTGCTGTATCTTTCTTGGTAAGTAGTAAGAAGATGTGAAAAATGATGTTGTAAATATTAATAAAAAGGTATTAAATTGTTATCCTACAATAATTTAGAAACTCTAGGAAAATGATTTTTATTTTTTATAATTCATATTAATATTGTTCTTAGGTCAGTTTTTCATTGCTTGAATTTTTAATAGGTTGATAGAATTTATTTTCTGTACTAGTATATAAAACTTTCAAACCTTGATATTGGAATGTTATAAAATCATTGAACGTCAAGTATATAATAAACATTTCTATACATTATCAGCTTACCATTAAAAAGGTATAATACTTGTAAGTATGCTTTGCGATTATTGTTAATTTGCGAAACTTTAAATTGTTAATCTTATAATAATATAGAAACTCTATGAAAATGATTTTTATTTTTTATATTAACATTGTTCTTAGATTACTTTTTTTATTGACTGAATTTTTAATAGGTTGATAGAATTTATTTATTGTACTAGTATATAAAGCTTTCGAACCTTGAAATTAGGATGTAATGAATCATTGAACAATGGTCAAGTATACAATAATTAAACTTTTAATATATTCATAAAATGTATGTACTGTAGACAGAAGTATCAAATATTGATATTAGAATGTCATAAAATCATTACAAAAATGTCAAGTACATAATTAATTTCTTTGAAAGTTCGGCCTTAGAATGTTATGAAATCATGAAATAAATGTCAAGTACATCATAGTCAATTGTTTCTTATTTCTTTCCACTTTAAAAAACTGTTTATATTTTACTTTTGATTTGCAGATTTTATATTATTTCTTTAAAAGCTCGGCCTTAGAATGTTAAGAAATCATGAAACAAATATCAATTCTATGAGGTATACATGATATACATAATAGATTATCATTTCCTTAAAATTTTCTGTTAATAATTAATTAATCTGTTTAGATTAGGTAAAAATACAAATATATAAACCTAAATATTCCTCTTCAGTGGAAATCAAATGAAACAAATCAAATCAGAACGTGAATACAAGAAAGAATCAGGTTTATACTTTTGACAAAATTTTGAATAAAAATAATTTAATAACTAAGCAACCATTTTTAGTGATCAATAGCTCATTTTTTTCATATTTTAACACAGTTTAAGATTAAAAAGAAATTTTGAGATTTACCTATTAGTTTTTCTTTAATCGTTGGAAATAGAAAACGCATTTTTTTCACTTTTTAATTTTTTTCTCAA
>JAPYZA010004717.1:0-13741 GCA_030522685.1 Eupelmus azureus | reverse complement strand
GGAATTACTAGCACTATCACAGCATACATTTTGTAGGTTAGAGTCACTAAAACAATCACTTTCACTAGATCTCCTTTCTTCTAAATCTTCTAAAAACTTGTCTACTGAGTTTTATAATTTTTTAGCTTTTATTCTGTCTCTATATTTCCTTTTTCTATCTCCTTCCATGTTGGAACTTTATTTTGGAGCAAGCTTTTATTGAAACAAGCTATCCTGCGTTAATGTCTGGCAAAGCTGAATTTTTTTATTACACGCGTATATTGCTCGTACATTACACGTGTAAGCACTTATATTCCTTGACAAGGTTTTAACATACCTGCGTTCTGTATTCATCTGCGTGAGGGTGTGTAGATTAGTATTAGCATTATATATGTATGTATGTATATATATATATATATATACATATAAAATATACAGTATATATACATAGTATATATACGTATAGTATATGTATATATACTTATAATATATTAACCATTTTTGACCATTCTACAGTCATTAAATACTCCAAAAATTAGTCATATCAAAACGGTCAAAAACTGACGATTGGCCATTTTTCAATGGTCTATTTTCTACCAGGGTACCTTTAAATGTAATGCACTAAAAGATTAAAGCGAAAAAGTTAATTATATCCGCTATTATTTAGGACGATTTCTTTAAATGTGTTTAGAATTTTCCTAAACGGTTATAACGTTAAGGTCTTCAATAACTTTAATTAGCAATATTAGTATTAGATAATGGACATTAATTAAGGCCATATTAATTAATAAATTTTTCTCTTCTTGGTCCGGTAAAAATCTGAATTTAGGTTCTGTCCTTCATCTTGCAATTTATAATGTCTTTTGGAAGCGTCAAGCTGAATACCCTGTTCCTTGGCGGCTTGATAATAATGCCGGTGTTCTAACTCGCTTTCTGCTATTCGCACGTACAATTTACGCAGCTGATATTTCCTTCCAGCTCTCCTCTATCTCGGCATTCAAATTACTATTTTAATCAGGGCCGATTTAAGTTGTTGGAAGGATATGGGATGCTTTTTCAAGTGCTACGAGCCAGCACCTTTCGAAAAAGGTGTTATCTCCAGTGCTACGAGCGAGCACCTTAGGAGCGAGAATTTTGGATTGTTGAGCGCAGCCTCGTCTGCACCTGCAACAGTTCAAAATGATCGAGTGCCTAAAGACAGATAAGAACCTTCAGTTCTATCAGTGCTTTTAATTAAAAAATTTGTTCTAATATCGTCAATAATAGTTTTGCCAAAAGAAGGGAAAGATTCAATTTTTATTGAGGTCTTGTTTCAATTGAGTAGAAGGTTCGAGGATTCCTGAAATGAATACTCAGGAATTCTCTTGATATATCTTTATTCCTAGTCATCTCTCTTGAAAGGTGGGGGAGCGCAGGGCCTGGGCGATGCAGATCTAATGCCATCCGAGGGCTAACTGAGCGCGACTCTAGTATGAGTAAAGCGGTGTCGCGAGCACGATGGTCATCGAAGTTTCTAGAGAGTTCGGGTGTAGAGTATGCGTGAGTGTTTGTATATTTACAACATTCCGCCCACCTTTCTTCGCAGAAGAAACAATATAATTACAGTAAGAACATAAGCAGATCAGTACAATTACAATATTCAAAGTTTTACAAAAATCAAAATCGCAATTAAACAGTTATCCTAGCCTTGACGCGATAACAATATCAATTCATAGATTCGTCAAATCTAAGTAAGTTAAGATAAGAACCGTGGTTCTAAAGTTAAATGGAGTGAAGCTAATAATTACAAAACTAATCGCAAAGTTAAATGAACTAAATTCCAAAATTTAAAAATTCAAAAAAGTCTTTTAAAGAACATCTTTATTCACTATTCGGCAGCATTAGTATCAGTTTGACTAGAGGTCTTCGAAACCTAGATTTAGCAGTGCGTACTGTAGACGCCCTAGATACACCGTTGCTTCCAGGATGCAGATCAATAATTCTAGCGAGTGGCCATTGCGATGGAGCTATAATCTCATTCCTGATGAGCACCAAGTCGCCAACAGCAGCTGCACGTCCTGGAAACTTCCACTTTACACGCTTCTGGACAGTATGTAGGTAATCATGTGACCATTGACGTTAGTAATCTTGGAGCATTTGCTGCACGATCTGCCATCGTTCGTTCGCTGGAATCTTTTGAGCCACCAAGTCTGGTTCTGGAACAATGTAAGAAGACGCATGTATTAGAAAGTGTGCAGGAGTAAGAGTCGTGACTTCAGAAGGATCATCAGTTAAAGTACAAAGCGGACGTGAATATAAACAAACCTCTATCTGCGCCAATAGTGTGCACATTTCCTCGAATGTTAGCTTGGCATCCCCAATTACTTTCCTAATATGATGCTTTGCAGATTTGATGGCTGCCTCCCATATACCTCCAAAGTGAGGGGCAACAGGAGGATCAAAGTGCTAATTCACACCATCAGAAAGCAGAAAAGAACGCAGATCAGACACATGCTGAGAAGATTTCCTATACAGTTCTTTTAATTCAGAGTCAGCTTCGACGAAAGTCGTACCCTGGTCGCTAAATAGGCCACTACAATGCCCACGACGTGGAGTGAAGCGTCGATAAGCAGCAATGAAGGATTCAGTGGAATAATAGATACAGCCTCCAGGTGGACTGCCTTGGTGCTCAGGCAGACAAATACAGGTATATATCCCTTGATCGAAGTAACACCTCTTCCAGGTGCACTGCGCATCAGAATTGGCCCTGCATAGTTAACACCAGTAAAAAGCCGAGAGTGGCTCTATAACGAATGCACTGCATACAGCGATGAGTGATAGATTTTGTGAGTTGTCGGCTCTGACAATCCAACAAAATGAACGAATTGCAGATAGAGAGAGTTGTGTGCCACCGAAGAGCATCCTTTTATGCGCATCTCTGACCAATAATTCAGCTAAGTGATGACGCGAAGGAACTATGGGTGGAAACCTCATATCATAGTGCAGCAAAGAATGCTTAATACGACTACCAACTATCAAGAGTCCCTCCTGGAATACCGGGTTCAAGGCCACAAGTTCGTGCCTTTTGAGTTTCCTCATTAAGCAGTAGGCGCATTTCCTTCGAGTAAGCTTCCCTTTGAACCAAGAATATCCACAAGAATCGAGCTCTCACTATTGCATCATCAGATAGAACCTTTTCGTGCACAGACAAATCACTAACCTTCATCCAAGATAAGCTATACTATTACGCTGAATCTTGACCTTTGCCAGAGAGAAATTTGTACTTAGTTTTAGAGAGAAATTGCAGGCAAAAGGCTTTAATTCGAAGAATTTTTAGCAACGAAGAGTGCCTATCAATTAAACCAAAAATACATTGCCTTTTGGGTTCTTTTCTACAGAAGCGAGTTGTGTTACAGCAACAGTAGTTTGCGATGAAGATGCAAAATCAGATTTCTCCTCTCTCGTCTCAGATCGACCCTCAAGCGTCAAGACTGGCCATTCAGATGGCTGATGCACAAGCTACTCTGGACCTCTCCATCAGAGCCTCAGATTCACTAACTCCGTAGGATCCACCCCCGCGACGCCGGATCGCCGGGGTTGTCTGCTGACCCCACGTGCCTTCAGGTTGCACGTGGCATTAGTGTGTGGATCGCTGAGCAGCGATTAGCCACATATGTTGGCCAGTGAGATGGATGCTCTCTGAGCCAGTACAGCACGTCCATTGAATTGGTCCAAAGATGAATGTCGAAATTTGGAATGTTGAATTTAAGGCAGATAGGATGCACTAACTTTGACAATAGATGTGCTGCAGATAATTCCAACCTGGGTATCGAGACAGTCTTAACCGGTGCTACGCGTTTCTTAGATTGCAGTAGATGAGTAGCTATGCCTTCCTCCGGATGGACACACAGATATACTATAACAGCGAAGGCTAGCTTTGAAGCATCAGCAAAACCGTGCACCTCATACGACGCAGCAACATCGATAAAACCAACCCAACGAGGAATCTCAATTTTAGAAAGCTCTTGAATAGAGCTGTACCATTCGCTCCATATTTGTTACTCGTCTTGAGGTAACCTGTCGTCCCACTTAACCTTCAGCAGCCACAGCTTTCTGAGAAAAATTTTAGCTGAAATAATCGCTGGAGCTAGAAATCCCAAAGGATCAAACAGTTTTGCCACTCTCGACAGTACCAAGCGCTTCGACCAATCAGCAGGCAAATTGGAAGGTATCACTCGAGGGCTGCCGTCTAAGGCCCAGCACTGTGTATATAGAGTTAGATTCAAATAATTCAGTTGGATTCGTAGTAAGAAAATCCTGCGTTAACCAGTTTAGCAGTTCTGGCTCGTTGGATACCATTTGCGTAGGCTGAAGCCGTCCACCTTGCAGAAATTAATAACATGTTTTTGTTTTAATAAGGCTAACTCTTTAGAATGCCCACCAGACATTACATCATTAGCATAGACCTCATTCCTCAATACAGAAGAGCCAAGTGGAAGCGACTCCCTGGTATCTTCGGCAAGCTGCTTAATCAACCTATTGGCAAAATAAGAATTACAACCCAGACCATAAGTTACAGTTGCGAGACGGAATATTCCGATATCCTGCGATGCGTCAGAGCGCCAAATGATAGATTGTAAGTGTCTATCATCCTCATGGACCATGATCTGCCGGTATATTTTTTCCATATCTGCGGAAAATGCGAATCGATAGGAGCGCCAAACGAGTAGAAAGTCAGATAATTCAGGAAGCAGATTTAGACCAATATGCAAATAATCGTTCAAAGAGAACCCAGTTTGAGTTGTAAACGAGCCATTAAATACAGTGCGCAGCTTAGTCATCGTGCTATGCTTCTTCAGAATGCCGTGATGCGGCAGAAAGAAAAAGCTCTCCAAATTCCTGTCAGCGTCAGATCCAATAGAAGGATGCATGTGGCCCAAATCTAAATACTGCGAAAGTAGTATTTACCGCGAAACGCCTCTCCATTCGCTGCAGCATCTGAACAGCTGGTCTATAGGAGTCACCCAGCTGGGCGTACTCAATATCAGATTTTATAGGTAATCGTACAGTATACCGACCAGAATCAGCTCTCGTGTGCGTAGTGCTGAAGTGCTCCTCACAGTAGGCCTCATCGGGTGTTAGCAGTGAAGCAGGTGCAGCAAGTTCCTCCTGGAGCTAATACCTCTGAAGAAGTGCATGCACGTCGGTATCAGCTGTACAGTGCATCATAGTAGGCAGATCAGCAACGGCACTAACGTCTGAAGGACTATCTCCAGATACAATCCGTCCCAGCAGTGTGCGAGTGGCGATTGGACTGCCAATCCCGCCTTTTTGAATCTCTCCTTCGACCATAGGCGCATGTGTATAGGCGGTCAGCAGCAGATCGATGCGTCCAGTTTTCGCATAATACGGATCAGCCAGAGTTAGATGATTGAAGTGACTCGCAGGAAGCGTCATCGCCGTTGACTATGGGCCTACATCCAGTGACCCTTGGTATCACTAAAGCGTCTATGCTGCAGCTGAATGCTGATGTGATCCTTGGTTGTATCATGAAGCTGGCATGCTTCCTGGCGATGACTTGACGCTTGTTGTTCACTCTCATCACAGGCATTGAAACGGATTTTTTAATGAGAGAGAGCTTTTGACATAAAGACTCAGTGATAAAGGAGACCTGCGAGCACTGGTCAATAAGTGCACGCACGAGCATGCGCTCGCCCCTAAGACCAGTAATATAGACTCTGGCGGTGGGCAATAATACGGATTCAGGATCTTTTACTGAATGAGTACTGAGATGAGCGAATGGCCCACTCTGAGTGCTCCGGGTCGCCACGTCGCCAGAAACAGTCGCAGCAGCACTAGCTGCCCGAGAAGCCGCATTGTCATTGCTAGAGTTTGTAGAGCCAGACATGTGAATCAGTGAGTGACGCTTCTTCATACAGTGCGAGCATCGCTTATCAGACTTGCACTCCCTGAAGAGATGAGGGGCTAAACAGTTAAAGCATACCTTTTTTGATTTAACAAAAGAAATCCTATCGTTGACAGATTTGGCTTTGAAGACTTCACAAGCACTGATTGAGTGTGTCTGATTACAAACAGGACACTTAGGTTTGTGACCAGAAGAATTCCTCTTTCTTGCAGTTTGAAAAGTTTTTGGCTTAAAACCTGAAGAACTCTTCCCCTTGTGAGAGCCAGACTGCGAATAAAATTTCTCATTTCCAGCAATGGATTTTTGGAAAGAGGTAGTTTGACCATTCTCAATAGCCTCCAAGGTCATCATTCGAGTGTTCAGAAAAGTTTTGAGCGCTTTCCATGTGGCGTTACTAGATTCACCCAACGATATTTCCCAGAGATCACGAGAGTGTGAATCAAGGGCAATCAATGGACCAACAGTGCCGTTAAGTAAATGCTTAATCTCTGCACAACACTCTGTCCTCATTGGCTGGAGATTGAAAAGAGCAGACATGTGTGTAATGCGATGCGACGAGGTTAAATATTAACAAATCTGGTTTCTGAACTTTTCTCTTTATTTAGTTTTAAGCTCGAAGTATACAATAAATCGATGCGTTAACGCTTGTGTGTCTCGAGTGTCTCTGCCGAAAAAATGCCTCGCGGAATCGACAATTTGAAGTTTTATTCGTTCTTCAGTTTTTCCACATTGTTTGTTGGTTGCTATGGCTCGCGATTTGATTCCGTCATCCCGTATCGCTGAACGGCCACGGTTATAGATACGTGTCTATACCGCGCACATGGAAACAAAAGGGAGTATTTTCAATTCCAGTTTGCCCGTTACGGCCTCGAATAAATAATTCAATTTATTCGAGCAGGTAGCGAATCACAGCCCTGAAATATCAGTTTCATGTGCGTGGTAACGACGGAATTTGACATTTAAACAAATTTAGAACCTCTAATATATTGACACACAAACGTTAATTCACAATCTGTTCTTTACAATGTGGATGGTGACTGTGCGCCTCTGATTTTGGAAACGTTATTTAACAGCTGCTGAGGTTTTATCCAAGTTCTCTCCACTTAATGGTATCTCCTGGATATTCGTTTCTCACTGGACCCTTAGAAAATCCAAGAATGCATTCCCTAAATTCACCAAGAGAGAGTAGATAGGTGTGCTCCGTTTCCGCCATGAAGTCATCGGTGAAGTATGGATGGTTTTTATGTGCATTCTTATATTTCTTCGTAAACTTATCATGCGATGCCTTAATTTCACTCATAAGTGATTCAAAGGCCTCAACTCTAACCTCTGCAGCGCCTCTAGACATTTTACTTGTACCAAGTTAGGCAAAATTGGAAAAGGCCCGCTCTATCTTGGCTATGCCTTTAGCTTGCTTAGCAGCAAACTCCTCAATAACTAATGAGTGTACAAGACTACTGACAAAGGAAATGAATTTCACTACAGCCAATAGCCCAGAAGATTGAAAAAGATGGTTGCAAATCCAACAAAAGACTCTCGAGTCAGTTCAGATAAATTCAAAATGTTTGAAAATGAATACAAATTAATATAACTAAATCAAAAAGCACATAAACTGAGGAAGCATATGAAGAACGCAAAGCTACAGCTCAAAATGAAGACACAACAATCAGCAAGCGCACTCACCAACCGCAATAGGTGAGTCAAGTGTGCGAAATCCAGACACCAAGTCTTAACTCAGTTTATGCAAAGAAGAATAAACAAGAGATGCCAATCACAGCTAAAGCATGTTTAGTTGGTTAAGGTATATGCCCTCAAAAACTACTAAAACAGTGTTTCTATTAATAATCCCTTCACTCAGAATTCACTCGCAATGTCTTATGCTACTTTACAAGAATAGAATAAAAAAAAGATACAGTTGATTCAGACTAGCTATAGTGCACGTGTAAAAAAGGCAGGTAGAGCAGAAGTGCAGGCAGGAAGAGGCAGATACTACAGAAGTGCGAGCACAAATCAAGAAGCAGCTTAAAATCAGCTGTGTGACTACAGATTCTTCAAAGTAAGCATAATAAGACACAATCAGTTGAGAAGTAATAAAAAAATACAGATGCGAGTGTGAAATGTAATCAGTTTCAGACTTCAGGCAATTACAGCTTACTTGTGTAAGTGACGAGTGGAAAGATCCTGGCACTTAGCTGCAAATAGACTCCAGTAGTTACTCCAGTCGTGTCAGCTACGTAGTCTCAGATGCGTCTCCAGGAGCACAGTGATGCAGGATCTTCAACAGACAACGAGCAGCCACTCAAGCAGTTGAGTCTCGCACACACAGCATGCCGGCAGTAGGCACTAGTTGATACGAAAAGAGAGAGAGCGTACACCATAAGAGAAAGTTGCAGCAACCTGTTGATCAGCCACTCCAACAGCGTGTCACACTTGCAGGTTGCACATGTGCAGTGTAAGATTGCAATGTGAAGCGAGCCAGCAGAAGAAGCAATCCAAATATGCAGTGAAATTGAGCAGCAGTGTAAGAATCAATATTGAAAGTCAGTCAAAGCCAAGCAAGTTTGATTCAAAAGCAACACACAGCATCATGTAGATGGATAGCACGCAGCGAGTTCAAGTCAGATAAATCCAGCAATAATCAAATGACTCAAGTAAACAACTTAAGAGAGAGAAAGACAGACTAATGGCATCATCAACAACAAAGCACAAGTTAAGTCCTGTGTCTATTACAGCAAGTCAAATTCAAAGGCAAGATGAGATAAATCAAAGCAAAAAGGAACGCTCTTTCAGTTTTATGTGATGTTTGCTGCTTTCCTTGCTAGAGCGAAGATGCAGATGCTCCTGTAGAGATGAGATCCACCAGCTCTTGCAGTAGTAGTTGTATTGCAGACAGCTCGCCTCAATCACGCCTCAGTCCCGCTAGCATGAATCTTAATGTCGCTCTCTCATCACAGCGACGCTGCTCACTCGCCCACTCGCGGTGTATAAAGATGGTGTCGCCTCGCTGCTCCTCATCAGCCGCCCGTATGCGAACTCCGTTCGCCTCTCGTCGCCAGCTCTCCTCTCTTCAATTTCTCGTGCGTTTGGCAGCACGCTCACATCCACCAGGGTGCGATGTGTGGGGGCACGAGGTGCGGCTCAAAGCTTCCACTGAGTTGCGCACCACCTCCAACACTGCGCCCCTCTTCTCGTTGGCCAAAAATGGCGTCGTGTGGGTTGCGCGTCCGTCGCCGCTAATCTCGTGTCACGCTCGGCTTGAGCTTTCTCCTCTCACCCTGCAGCTGTGCGCGGACGTAAGGATCGATGGATTGAGCGATCCAGCGCGGCACTGCGCTTCACACTCGCGAGCCAAGATTTCGCACTGGTGTTGACCGAAAATGAGTGCTGATTAAAAATGGCGGCGCATGAATTGCACGTCTTTTGCCGCGACTCTCGTGCCGTGGGCGGCTCAGGCCTTTCCCCCTCTTGTGGCCGTGCGCGGGTGGAAAGTTCAGTGGGTGTAGCTGTCCAGCGCGACACGGCACCTCGCACTCGCGGTTCAGAGTTTTCTGCCTGTGGCGACACTCGCGCTCTCGCGACTCTCGCCCGCTCCCCGCCGCACTCACTTGATGACGTCACTGGCTTCGTACACAGGTGCTCCTCTTTTCAGCGTTCAGAAAACGGAGCAATTTACTTTAGAGGAACTCACTGTACACACCTACGTGTAGCGGCAAAAAATAAATTCAGCGCGTCGATTTCGCGTTGGGGAGTTAGCAAAGCGGTCCTTAACTTGCGCGGCGCGAGAGTATCTCGACTTGTGTGCGCTCGTGCTTGGGCTCAAGATGGCGTCCGGCCGCACTTCCATTTGGCTACGCCGGCCTTCAATGCTCGACATCGCGCGTTCCCTCCGGTTTGCTTATCCGCGAGTTTTCCGTACGCGGATTGCTTTTGGTGTGCGGCTTTCCTCCTGAATACTCAGGAATTCTCTTGATATATCTTTATTCCTAGTAATCTCTCTTGAAAAGTGGGGGAGTGCAGGGCCTGGGCGATGCTGATCTAATGTCATCCGAATGCTAACTGAGCGCGGCTCTAATATGAGTAAAGCGGTGTCGCGAGCACGATGGTCACGTGACCAGCGAAGTTTCTAGAGAGTTCCGGTCTAGAGTATGCATGAGTGTGTGTATATTTACAACAGGTCTAATTTTTTCCTCATCAAACAAAACGTTATTTGCTTAACAATATATTTTTGTGTTATAAAAAGAAGATATTTGTGAGGATGGTTAATAGATATTCAGTAAATTAAATAGCTAAATGTTTAGTATTTATCATCAATTAATTTCAGTTACTTTGTTTAATTGTAATGTTGAAACGAGGATGTAGCCTACGAAAGGCAAGACAAAAACCTCTGCTGCCCGGCGGAAAATTCCACGCACAGACAGTAGAGGTATGCGAGCGCGAGGCACGTCGGGAAGGAGGGGAAGCTCCCCTCTCGCGAGACGCGGGCCCGGTAGTTAGGTTCGATCTACCGAACACACACGTACTCGCGAGAAAGCCATCCTTTTTCTCGTGCTTTCTTCTCGTGAAAATAATCGCCGTGCACCCACCGCGTACTCGTGCGTGCTTAGCGAAGTGCCAGCTGCACCTACGAGACTCCTGCTCATCACCGCTGTCCTCCTGCGTTCCTGCGGAACTCGTCCGGAAGCAGAGGCGAGAGACGCTCCCGAACGGCCAAGGGAGAGCACGCGAGCGACACCATTTTGGCCGCGTCTAAGAAGGTAGGCCTGCAGGCAGGAATTATATCTCCAGCTGAGTGCAGGTGAGCACGGGCTCGCGGCCGTTCACTCAGCTGAGCGCGCGTGCGGCAACCTTTGCGTCCTCCACTCGACAGTGGAGTCTATAATCCCCCTCTCGCTTCGCAAGCGAGAGGAGTGTGTCGGTGTGTGTGTGTGCGCGATAGGGGCCGTGACGTCACGGCCGCGCGCGAGTGTGCTCGCTGTTACGCCCGGTAGTAGCCATAGGCGCGGCGTAGGCGAGAGAGAGTGCGAGTTAGGGAGTAAGCGAGTGCAGCGCACGGGTAAGAGAGGAAGAGAGATAGAGAGCACGAGCTCGCCTCGGCACCTGTCCGTGCCGAGGTATTACATATTTGGCGCGCGCGATAACGTTTTGCGAGGGTGCGCGACCGCTAGAATTTTTGTTAACTTTTTTTTGTTCTTTTCTTTTTTTGATTTAACACTTTATTTTCAATAAATGCTTTTGTATATTTCGTAAATAAATGTGTGTATTTATTTACGAGATATCTCCACAATATTCATAGTTTCAAGTTGCCGATTACCGCCGCCTCCATGGGTGTCGACCAGCCTCTCTGCTCGACACATTCACTGAGTTTGTCGGGAAGACCCTCGGATTGATTCCAAGGTGGATCGCGTCCACCTGTTGTGTGCGGGGCCATAGGCATTGTACGCTATGACCACTGCACGTGCGGCTAACGTCCGCCGGTCACAGCAGCCACATCGATGGAGTCTCGCGCACGAACACGTGAGGCAGTGGTCCGCCTTTATCCCCGTTACAATGTTTAATTTTAACAATTTTTTTCTTTTGTTTATACTAAATGAAAGTCCTATTTATTGAAGCTTTAATCACAAATATTCAATTTAAAGTCCCGTTTTTTTTTATTTTTAAAATAAATAATTTCATTGACCAAATTGACGCGGTCAAATAAGTATTGAGGATTCTAAAACTAATAGTTTCAATAATTTTTATTTTATTAGTTCGGTTAATTAACTTTAAATTTTAGGTTTAATGTAATTAAATCTTGTTGGTCAGCCCCCTTTTTTATGATAATTATGTTTTAAGTGTATAATGCAGTTTTAACACGTTATATCTCCGCTTAATTTAGATAGTAACAACAAATTGATTTTATTAAACTTATTAAATTTCCTGCCTTGTTATATTTTTTACCTTGTCTTCGTTATATAACTATTTTATTTATTAATATTTATTACTATGGGTTTGATTAGTTAATTTTTTCTTAACTGCACGTTTGTAAGTTGTTTTAGTAAATATGAAATAGATCCATTCTGAAATGTTTATTAATTAATTTTTAAATTGTTAGGTTAAAAAAATCTTAAGTGCTGATACAATAGATTTGGATACATGATTTTGCAAGTAAAATTTTATATATTATAATTGTTTATATATCTCTCTATATTATATAGTTATATCAAGAGGCTTACGAGTTTGCCCCCCTCCCCCCCACAGCCCCCCCTCTGTATTTTTTACAAATTATTTGATAAAATAATGTATTTTTAAATACATCTTCATTCTAAATATAATCTAGAGATTAATAAACTATTAACCCTTTGATTCCCACTGTGTCACATGGGTAATATGAAAATTTCGGATGTGGGTGTTATAACAACATCTTTTCTGTGTATTTATTGGGAACCAATTTTAAATGTATTTACAGCATTCTCAAATACATATGAAATATAATCAGATAAGATACTTTGAAAAATGATTTTGTCAATTTAAAACAAAAAGTAATAATAAAAATCAAATTCATATTGAAATTTTCATAACATTTTTTGGGAAAGTAAAGGTTCAAAATCAATGGAAGTGAAATTTCTATTTCCTGTTTCATATTAATTTAACAAAAAATAATAATAATAATAATAGAAATAAGTTTTTAGCAGCTTTAAAATGCGGAAGAGTTATGAAATTGATCTTAAATAAAACAACAAAAAGTTATAAAACAAGACATTTTTATCATTGAACACCTAATTAATTAGTTCTCAACCATTCTGAAATTAATTGGAAATTTTGAATTTTTAGAACAGTTTTTGTAGTGGTAAGTTGAGTTTCGGAATAAGCTCAACGTAAACATTTCCTGCCACAGATCATCAACTCAGTGGATACTATATAACAAAACTTTGTTACACGGTACGACTAATAACAGCTAACAGGCAAATACCCCAAAAAACAAGAATATCATTGTTTAATATAGACATACATAGAAGGAAGTCTTATTCATTGAGTTTTATAATTTTATAATTTCACACAAAATAATTATAATACATAAATTAAAACTTACAATTTAAATAATAATTAATTAATATTATTATTTTATATTAATAATAGATTTATTAATTTCTGACGATACGCGATTATTTTCGCGCCGCGTGCGCGCGACGCTCGACTTGCGCACATTGCGCTAGGCTCGCGCACGCGTTGTCGGCCCGATACGAGCGGGAGAACGAGAGAGATGCCGCGACCTAGCCTTAACGAGATTGCTGATCGCTCACGTTACAGGCAGCACGAGAAACGTTACCAGTTTTTTACCGGCTATGTATAAAAAGCAAGAGAGACGCGCGACTCCATCCCGACTACAGTACGAGAGAACTGACGTCGGAGAGCCACTGCAGCCAACTTGTGCACAGCGAGTTTGATCGAGCGAGCGCAGTTTAAAGATAGGTCTGCAGGCTTTTTCATACACACTGGAGTACACGCGAGCACGGGCTGGCGGCCGTTTACTCCGGTGCACTTTCGTGTATTTTTGCGTGATTCCTCTCCACTCCGAGTGGAGAGTAGAAGTGCATGCGAGGCACTTACGTGCATATGTGAGTGAGTCGCGAGCGTCCGCTGCAAATCGTTGCAGCGTGTAACCGTTTCTTTCGCGCGGTGTCGCGAGTGTGCGTGTGTGTGTGTGAGAGAGAGAGAAGAGCGTGGCGCATGTGTTAGTGCGCGTGACTTAATGAGAGCGACGCGACGAAATACTAACTACGCGCTTTTCCTCGCGAGGGAGATTTTCTCGCGAGCCAACTCTCGTGGCGTGGGCGCGCCAAGTGTTGTAAATTTGTATTTGTTAATATTAATTACTTT
>JAPYZA010004716.1:0-19016 GCA_030522685.1 Eupelmus azureus | reverse complement strand
CACCTTAACAATTGTTTTCTTTTCTTGTTTCTACAACACATATATTTAGATTATTACGATTAATAAAAGAGACATCATTTTTTAAAAAACATGTTCTCTTACAGATTCCCGAAATTTATATAAGATAAATTATGTATTATTCGATAATATTTATTAATAATGATGTATTTATATATTTTTTTATTTATGTTTTAGGTTGAAATAGATGCTATTTTATCTCTTAATCCAGAATTAAACTTCAAAAATGTTCCACCGTCATCGCAAACGAACAGTCAAATTTTGGTTACTACGAAGGCTAGGGTAACTATTTTTCATTCTAAATAATTTTCTTACAAATGCTCTAAGCGTACATGTTAACTTAAAATTATAGCGGATATATTCAATTAACAAATATAAAAAAAAAAATAAATGATAGAAATCGAAATTTCGGTCTCACGGTTTGGTAGAGAATCTAATAATAAACATTTTAAAAACGAAAACCTTGAAATAACTACAATTGTATGACCTGTAAGTCAATTTGAGTGGTATGATGAGATTTCGTTCCACTGTGTGACGTCCGACTGTATGTCAGATCGGGGTTGCCCATGAATGAATTCATTCGATTATGCCGCAAGTATTTTGCAAGAATAAAAAGGAAAACCATATCGATATATTTTTTCTTTTATAAATTACAATAATAAATATGTTATTGAATTTTATGTGGCATACAGTTATCACTTATTTAATATAAATATTCTTTTAGTAATTACGTAGCAATTATTATTATATGTTTATATAGTATTAGCATTTAATAAATATGTTTAATAACAGCTTACTGAAAATTTGAGCATCAAATGTTTAAATTCGTATTTTATTAAAAAATTGAATAAACGATTATACATATAGTTAAAAAATGAACTATATATTTAAAATATATTTTTTTTTTTTCATTTAACTTATAAATAGCAAAACAAAATGTTTTTCAATTTTAGAAATTTTAATCTTATGCGCTGTTATTTTGTATTTATTATTTGAATATAGTATTAATATCATAATTTTTTCCAGCATTCTACAAAACCAGCGATACCAGTAAAAGGTGAGTATTTGAAATCTGTTTTTTTTTTTAAATAAAAATTTACTATATTATTTTTTATAATAAAAAATAATTTATATAATTTCGTATGGATATTAGTTACATTCTTAAATGTAACAGATGAGTGGAATGTTAAATTGTGATGAATATCATGATTCGCTCTAAAATATAGATCAAATGTTTGCAGAGAAAAAAGTGATCGTTTTTTCAATTTTAGATATACTTTGTATAAATAATCTGCCTTGGGAAAACTTGGGTAAAATCGGATACTTTTTCAAAATTGTTTATTAAAAAATAGATAAAAAAATAATAAAAATACTAAAAACTAGCATTATTTGTAGTTTGCCTGTAGGTATCTAAAATAAACTAGTTAGCTAAAAAAAAATATTTGTGAAAAAGATAATTAGAAATTTACGGGAGTATTCAACGTTTACTCACATAAAAATTGTTAAAAAAAAAATACAAATATTATTATGTACATATATTTTTGATTAAATAATAATTCAAATTAGCAAAAGTAACAACAGTTATAATTATAATTTTGTTTTTAGAAATGTAATATTAAATTTAGATAGCATTAATTTATTATTAATTTTAATTATTTGTAGCCGTTTCAAATAAGCAAATAACTCGTCCAGCAAATCGACCTACAAATATAATGCCATCAACTTTAAATGGCAACAATGATTCGGTACTTAATCTCACCGGTCGTCGAGAACTTGAAAATATTCCGCCTACACCTACAACACCAGCTTTCCCGATGCCGAATTCTATTTTACATAAACAAAAATCGCAACAACAATCGCAAATACAACAAATACAAGATAATGGTAGAACTCGTAGGTCAAATGTTGTCAAAGAAGTAGAAAAATTGAAAAAAAATAGAGAAGAAAGGAGGCAACGCCAAGCTGAATTGAAAGAAGAAAAAGAAGCTCTTATGAATATGGACCCCGGAAATCCTAATTGGGAATTTCTTGCTATGATTAGGTATAATATAAATCTTATATTTTTTTCACTTTTATTTATGATTTACTTTTTTAATAAATTTAACAGATCGTTTTTACAACTATTTAATCACGTACATCTGGAAAAAAAGTTGACATTAATTAAACATAAAAAATTATTAATTTTAACTAGAGATTTATTTAAAAAGTAAAAAAGAACTATACTAAATTTAAAATAGACTAGAATTTTATTAAGTTTTATTTAAGAATAGGGTAATTTTTAATAAGTCATTTTTTTATGTTGATCTTCTGAATACCTACGAATATTTAATCGTGAAAGATCAAGGCGCTTATAACTGTTGTATACAATCGAATCTAATACGATAAACTCTGCGATTTGTGCATCCTTAAACTCCTTAAGTCCTACGTAACAATTGCGAGAAATTGTTCTCAATATAAAAGAATAAAAAGTCATTTTTGCAATTCAGTTGTTAGCAGATAATAATAAAATTCAAGAACAAATTTTTTTTGTTTTCTATAAAAATGCGTATTAAATGTTTTTAGAAATAAATGTGTGTAATTCCTTTGATAGTCTGAAATATGTTTAAACTTTTGTTATATACTACATTATCTTTAAAAAAATGTTTTAAAATTAAAAATGGAATTGTCTAAAACATGTGATGTATATGTAGTATTGCTGTTTACTCATTGATATAATCTGTTTTAATACGTATTACAGAGATTACCAGAACAGTATTGAATTTCGTCCACTTAGAGAAATGGATTCAGTCGAAGATCATCAAATAACAGTATGCGTAAGAAAGCGACCATTAAATAAAAAAGAAGTAGCTCGAAAAGAAATTGATGTTATAAGCGTACCAAGAAAAGATCAAATAGTTGTGCATGAACCTAAAGCCAAAGTGGATTTAACAAAATATTTAGAAAATCAACAATTTAGATTTGATTATGCTTTTGACGAATCATGTACCAATGAAATTGTTTATAAATATACTGCAAAGCCTCTGGTAGCTACTATTTTTGATGGAGGTATGGCAACGTGTTTTGCGTATGGACAGACTGGTAGTGGTAAAACCCATACAATGGGAGGCGATTTTAATGGCAAAACACAAGATTGCAAAAAAGGAATTTACGCGATGGTAGCAAAAGATGTATTTAAGTGCCTAAAAATGACAAAATATCGTCCGTTAAATTTGATAATTTCTGCTAGTTTTTTTGAAATTTATTCAGGAAAAGTATTTGATCTTTTAGCGGATAAAGAAAAGTTACGTGTATTAGAAGATGGTAAACAACAAGTAAGTCTACTATGAAGTTCAATTATATATTAGAATAATACAACTATCGCGAGTGCGGAAGTTGATTATTTACTAGGTAAGACGTTTACCTCGTTGAAAGTCTCACAAAGTAAAAATTAACTTTTGCACAAATATCGAACTGTATTTTATATCACGAGAGTCGAAAAATAATGTTAAAGTCCTCATTTTGAGATTAGAGTGGTATTAATAATTTAATTTCCTCCTTAATGGTAATAGCCACTTCTTTCCCCGAAAAAGCGCGCATAAAGCGGCATATTATTTCCGGAGATCGCGAGGAAAAAAATAATGGCTCATTATTTCCCTGCTACCATTCTTATTAAGAAAAAATAGAAATGTTATTGAAAAAAAGATCGCGCGCTTTTCATATAAGTGATCACAGTTCACGTGGGAGCAAAGTTCTATATGCACTTCGAGAGTATTGTCGATTATTCCCTAGGATAATTACTTCCTCGCTTAGCTCGGGCAACAAACCGCCCTCGGTAATAATACGCGACTTTATTCCTTTAATGCATAATGTACTATTAAGTGTTTGGCTTCTAATACTTTAAAAAATTATATATTTTCATAAATATAAACAAACTATATAAAGTAAAAATGTTCTATTTAAAGTGTGCGAAGTACATACATTATTTTTCAATTAATATCTAAAAAATATACTTCTAAAATATTATTTTATGAATATATATTTTACTAAAATAATGATGTTACGATTTTATAGTTTTAGTGCATGCAAAAATGATAAGAATCATATTGAGTGATAATAAATAAAAAAGAATTTTTAGCTGGTTGTGTATTTACGCGAGTAATTTACTTTAATGTGTAATTAATATTAATACTCGTAACTATATTATTTGGTATAGGTTCAAATTGTTGGATTGACTGAAAAAGTTGTTGAGAATTGTGATGAAGTACTAAAGTTAATACAACATGGAAACAATGTTAGAACTAGTGGCCAAACGAGTGCCAATACCAATTCATCGAGGTCGCATGCAGTTTTCCAGATCATTGCTCGAGTTCCTGGAACTCACAAAGTTCATGGAAAATTTTCTCTAATAGATTTGGCTGGTAATGAACGAGGTGCTGATACTTCATCTGCAAATAGACAAACTCGTAAGTTATTTTAAATACTTATAAACTTTGAAGATCTTTTGAATTTCGATGTGTGTTATTATTAAGATACCGATGTTTCGTGGACCTAAAGTCCACTTCTATTGGAATCGGCATCGGAGCACTTAAATAAGCTATCTTTAAACCTTACATAGATATTACAACATGTTCATCTTCTACAAAAGTTTAAGAGGGACTGGTCAAATTAAGATTTCAAACATTTTTTTATAAATTTATATACAACCTTTAGTCAAAATACTGTACTGTTTTGAAAATAAAAAAAATTTTGTTTATATTATACTAGACATAAAATATTCCTTAAGAGCAGCATTACATTTAAATTTGTTATGTAACACCTTTAAAAAATTAACATTTTTTATTTTTTTTATTTTTTTTTAGGTATGGAAGGTGCTGAAATAAATAAATCTCTATTAGCTTTAAAAGAATGTATAAGGGCCCTTGGTCGAAAAGGAACACATTTACCGTTCAGAGCAAGTAAATTAACACAAGTCCTAAGAGATAGTTTTATCGGAGAAAACTCTAAAACTTGCATGGTAAAGTATAAAAATTTCAAATATATTTTTGTATAACATAAAAATACGCTACTGCCATGTATAATAAAACACTTAATTATTTACTTGTTTTTTTCACTTAAATTATATTTGATGTGTACAAAGGTTCTTTTAATTACTTATTAATTTGATTAATATTATTAATAACAGATTGCAATGATAAGCCCTGGAATGAGTTCCTGTGAGCATTCATTGAACACATTACGTTATGCTGATAGAGTAAAGGAGCTTGCTGCCACTGACCCTACAGAACTGAAAGTCTCTTCGTTAGAAAATGAAAGAAGTATGCAGTCAGATGAAATTCCTAATAATAGTGCACTATCTGATAGCGACCTAGCACAGTTAATATCCTTAAATGTAAGTATGCATTTCACAAACAAATATTTAATTTTTAATTGCATTTCATTCTGTAAAATAAACAAATAAATAAATTTCACATAATGAAAAATGAGTAATAGTGATAATTCTGGATTGAAAGATTTTATAAATGTAGCTGTTCATAATTGTAACTTTCTTATAATAATATATATTATTTTAATAATTTATTTTCACAGGAAGGTGAATTATCACAAGATTTATATACTTTTCATGAGGCTGTTTCTGCCTTGCAATTGCTCGAAGAAGAAGTATTAGATACGCATAAAGTAGTTATGGATGATACGACAAAATTTTTAAATGTCGCACATAGCATTTTTAGTATGACTCATGAAGTGGATTATGATCAAGAAGGTAATGTTTATTTTCTTTAAATAAAATTAAATTTATCTTTATTTTATTTATTTTTATATAAACATGACATCTAAACTAATATAAAACGTTATAATTTTTAATTATAAATTGTTCATATTTTCATGACTGCTAGATATTTACTCTAATATACTCTTTGGTATTTCTAATTCTTTTAGATTACGCAAAAAAATGGGAAGAGGTTATGCTCAAGCAACGTGACATGTTAAATGCAGCATTGAGTCAACTCAACCAATTCCGCAGTCAACTTTTACAAGAAGAACAAATCAGTCAAAAAATGACATGCACAAAAAATTTAAGATATAACTAAACGTATAATTAAAAAAAATTTCAAAATTAAATAATATTAATAAATAATTATTTACATAAAATTAATTCTATAATATTTTTTCATAAAAACAATCTTTATTCTAAGAATTAAGTTTGTTTGTAAAAAGCTACGGTTACTTTTTTAATAATTATTTTGAATATTTAAATTTGGTTAAAAAAATTTTTCAATGAAATTGAGTATAGGAACATTAACATCTCTTAAGCAATGGATCTATTAAAAAAATTGTAACAGGTTGCCATTACTGGAAGTTTTCGTAAATGTGTTAACGATTGCTAATCAAAATAAAGCAGCGTTAGATGCGACTTAATCCAAACTATCTACATATTTCACGTCTGCACTCGGAAATTATTTTGATAGCTAAAATAAAGAGAAGAATCATAAATGTTCATTTCGCCATCTCTGGGAAAATTGAAAATCATCCCATCTGCAAAATAAAATATGAATAAAAATTTCTCTTTAAAAAGTACTTATTTATTATTGAATATTTCCACTATTCCATACCACTGTGCTTCCTACCTATAAAAAAAATATTACTTTGAAAATTTTCTTCCTTTCCTGTAAAAAAAATCCAGAACAATCCGGATACAAAAATCGGAAAGCAGGAATCATTATCAATTTTAACTTTTATGAATAAATTTCGATTACTTTGATTAGTTCCGATTTTTTTTAATTCAGCCGGATTGTTTCGTAGTTTGTCTCGGATTTTTTAAGAACTTAAAAAATAAAAATAACTTAATTGGATCATTCTGAAATTTTGTGTCGAATCAATCGATAAGTTCGAAAAGAACCGGAATTAAAATCTTTTTATCTTTTTTATGAAAGTTGGAAATACTGAGAATTATTTACCATAACGTTTAACTTAAGTGTTTATTTGATATCTGATTAGCTAAGATAATTTTTATTTTTATTTATTTATGGTTTTTAAAAGACTGATCAACTTTGATAAAGATATGAGTTATTAAAGATATATAAAAATAATTTTGTTAATAATAAAATTGAAACTGATAAACAGTATAATTCCAAGCGAAGAACAAATCAGGTGCAAAGGAAGAGGAGAGAAACAGAGAAACTTTTTTTTCTAAATAAAATTTTTTTCACCCTAACCACCTAAAAAGTTCAGTTTATGGACCTCTCCAGCGGGTGTAAAAGTTGATTTTATTCCCGCAAACATTTTATTCCCCCTAGTTTCGTTTTATTCCCCTAGTAACTTTTTTATTCCGCTAGTTACTTTTTTATTCCCATTAGACAGATTTCATTCCCGCTATTCCCTGCGCGCAATTAGCCAACAGTTTGCCACCTAATTGCACGTAATTTCATGTAATTGCGCGCGTTAGTTGATTTACCCACTTCGTTTGCGCATTTTAGAATATGTTTTTTTAACAATCAAAGCTGTTGTCCAATTAACTGAACTTTTTTAAATCGCTTCGCTCACCCGCGGGTATAATCCTCGACTTTATTCCCTTGTTGCATAATTTACTATTTTCTAATCATAGACCACGAACGTCTGGTGCAGAGTGTTTGATTTGTTGGCATTTAATTCTTACGTAGCCTCGTCTTAATCGAGCAATATTTCCACATTTCGCAATCTTATTCTGGCGACACAAAACGTGCATTGAATGTCAAATAACTGTTACCAACATGAAATATAGCTCGACACTCGAAACGAATCAAGGAGTCTCCGGAAGTAATGTAGGTTCGGTGGAAAAAGTCTCAAAAAGCCTGTCCTGTAGGTAGCGTCGAAGCCTAAAGTCTTCAGATAGCTTAAGGGGAAGCCTGGCTCTGACCGCTCGATCAAATCCTCGAATGATGTCATACCAGATAAATTTTAGAATTTTATGTTATATCTGACAATAAAATAGGAAGTAGATGGCGTGTCGATCGTCTTATTTTGAATTTAAAAATCAAAATTTAGTTTTTAATTAATAATAATTCGTATAAGATTTGCAAAGTATACAATAATTTAAGACAGTATAGAATAATTGTAACAATAACTAAGGTTTAGTGCGTGAATTTAATACAATATTAATTTAGCGCGTGGATATTAGATTAGGAAAGTTTAATTTTTTCTTTTATTACGCTTGTACAACTGATATGAGGTCTCATTTAAACATTTATAATTCAATATTTCATATCTGAAATAATTCGATTCAAACAAATGTTAAAAGTTTCAATTTCGAGTTTTAACACCGAAATCGTTAGGTTTTTCTTCTAATATTTATACATGGTAAAAATGTCTAGCGGTTAATTATAAATACACCTTTTTGTATGGCTGGTGTGTTGAGAGATTTTTAATTTCACTAAAATACGGAAACCGAATCATTTCATACCTTTTGGTTACCAAACCAAAATGTGACAAAAGTTAAAACAATCTCAAGAATCACTGGAGTATTGCTTTTTACAGTATTCCCATGTGGTCTACTATCCAAATACGAACCGCGACTAACGCAGGAAACCGATCAACCTCCATCACCTAAATGGAATTTAATTTATATTTTTAATACTAGGAAATGAAATAAAAATAGAAATACACTTCAAATTTATTCAATTGTCATTGATAAAAAAAACTTTATTTAACGGTTAGACTTGGCTACACGCTCGAGTTCGTCCTTCTTTTTGATAGCATAAGAATTCGATGATCCTTTTGCAGCATTGATGAGTTCATCTGCTAAGCATTCAGCAATTGTCTTAATATTACGGAATGCAGCTTCTCTCGCACCAGTACACAATAACCAAATTGCTTGGTTGACACGTCGGAGAGGAGATACGTCTACTGCTTGTCGCCGAACAGTACCAGCACGGCCAATTCTCGTAGAATCTTCACGTGGTCCAGAGTTGATGATGGCTGTTACTAGAACCTGGAAAAATCCGTACATTGACAAATTAATTAAATTATTTAAAATTTTTTAATTATAATTTATTACTAAACGAAAAAGATATTTCACTTTAATATATTGATTTACACCAGAAATAAATTTAAATTAATGAAAATATTATTGTTATTACAGTAGATTTTATGAATGTTAATTTGGAATTTATTATTAGAATAATGAGCATAGCAATTATTTTTGTTAAATAAATTCTTGCAATATCAGTAAGTAGTCTACTTTGATAAATAAGTAAAATAATAATACATTTTGAGTATAAAATGATCCTATTTCATTATTAACTAATCACCTCACTATTATTTATAACAATTTTTTAAAATATGTAAACAGATAATTTGAGAATTATTACGTGTGAATCATTAAAATTATGTTTGCATCAATGACTATAACTTTAATAGTATAACTTTGTTGATACTAAATAATTAGCATAAATAGTGAGAAAATCAATCAATTCTATAATACTTTTTAGAAAATGTTGTGTGATAAATTATGACATTTTTTCTATGTACAATTACACATAAAATTAGCAAACAGAAATTCAATGATAAGAAAAATGTTATTTTATATTTACAAACTTAAAATTTTAAAAATTATTTTTAAATCCATTTTGTAAATAATGACAAAGTACATTATTTGAATAATTCTTTTATCTTGTGAATTTTTCAACATTATCTACAAAATAGTAAAATATTGTCTTTAATTTTTTTCTTGTTTTAACAAACTTTTGACAAGATAACAAAGAAAAATAACAGATTTGCTATCACACATAATTTTGAGCTAAGAAAGGAATTTAATAGCGTAAATCACAATAAATTTATTATTATTATCGTTAAAATTAACATTAAAATTAACATTAAAATTAACAAATGTGGAAAATGAAACATTGAAAAGAACAGAATAGAGATCCCTGAAGTGAATATTTAACTTCTATTATTTTTATCTATATTAGTTAATTAAAGTGGTAGTTCTTATGAATGATTTGTATTTGGGTTTTATACATTGAAATATTGAAATTTTCATATAAATCAAAATAACTCATCTTAAAATTGATTCTTGATTAATCACATTTGAAATTTAAAATTAAAATTATTAAAATAAAAAATCCAAATTATAGTTCATCAATTAAGTTTACAGCTAAATTAAAAAAATTTGCAACATTTTTGCCTTCTAAATATTTTGACAAATTAATATTAAATAATGATTTGTTGATTTATTTTTTATTCTTTTAATTTGAGTTCTTTAAAAATTAGATTCATGCATAATTCCACATTCAAAATTTGATGTTAATTGTAAAATTTTTATTTTAAAATAATTCTTATATTTTATTTTTAAGTATCTTACAAACAAATAATTTTTAAAAAACTGTATGAAAATTGTACGTAAATATACCTGTAGAGGATTCTCTCCAGTAAGAAGATGTATGATTTCGAAAGCATGTTTCACAATGCGGACTGCCATCAGTTTCTTTCCATTATTTCTGCCATGCATCATCAGAGAATTGGTTAAACGCTCAACAATTGGGCATTGAGCTTTGCGGAACCGCTTAGCAGCATACCTTCCGGCTGAATGTGGAAGATACTTAGCATTTTTTTCTTTTACAGCAATATAATCTTGAAGAGACATGTCATTAATATGAACATCATCACAATTCCATCTTCCAAACAGCTTGATTTCTGGCAATTCAGTTGACGCAGCCACAGTCAGTGTGTCAGCTGTTTGCACAATTTCTTCATATTTGTCTACATCAGCCATGTTGTGCCTATAATAAAAAAACAATATCAATCATTTACTGTTAATAAAATAAAATAGAACTTGCCTATTTCTAACAAAAGTATATATATTATATACTTTATTATATTAAAAATGATATATGATGTGGATAAATTAAAATTGTGAAAAATATAAATAGACTAGAATAAGTCCAAACTTATAGAATATTAATTTTGAGCAATTATAAACTGTTTATTTATGATTATGATTTCATGATTTCATTTAACTAGAAAAATAGAAATATAGATGAAATAACGCTAATAAAGATTGAATGTGATTTGAATATAGTATAAAAGGTATATTTTATAATAACTCTTTTTGTCTACTTTTTAGAAAGTAGACAAATTTAAACTACTTGTAAAAGTATACAGCAATACTTCTATACAAAAAGACGTGTGTATTTATATATGAGTATATATAAGTCTCACGCAATAAAAACATCAAATAAAGTGATTAATATATCTATGTGTGATAATCACACTATCAGAAAATTCTTATATTACCAATTTTTTTCATCTTTTTAAAAATATCATCAAAAAGAAAAAAAAAAAAACAATATATTATTATTTTATTTATCTTAAGAGAAGTAATATTCTTAAACTTTGCTAAATGTTAATCAAAATTGCAGGAATATCAAAAGGAATCCAAAAAGCAATTTATCAAAATATACTGTGGCTTTTAACGACTAATATAAATTACCAAGTAGACAGAACACTAAAAGCAACTGAAACGTCTTTATACATCTCAACGTAGATTTTACTGTAGCTATACAAAGTTTATACAAAATTTGACAAAGTTAAACATATATTACAGACGAAAGCTTTAGCAAAAATATTTTCAATTCATATGATGTATATATATATATATTCATATTTGTACGCACATACATATTTACATATATACACGTATATCACACAAAATTATAGAGTAGGGCTGAAATACGTAATTATTAAAAAAATTTTTTTACAAACTTTTTAAAATATAAATCTAATTATACATTTGGATATTTTGATACAAATGTGCACATTTTATTGTGAATACTTGCATCAAAGTATGCTTATGAACATAACCTCCAAAGTTAAATTTGAGAAAAGGAATCTTGTGTACATTCAAAAGATACTACATTAAATTTTGATAAAGCTTTTTTCTATAATTATGATGAAGCTTTTTTCTATAATATTTATTTAAACTAATATCTATAAAATAGTTAAACGCGCACTTGAGTACTAGCCAAGTTTCTTACGTTTAATACCAAAAATAAGTAAAACTTTTTGACTTTTTTATGATTCATATAAACAAACGTAAAATTTTTTATGATTAAAAGTATTTAGAACACTATAAATTAAGTAGAGAGTTTTATTTATTGCACTTTTTTACCTTAATAATGAATCCACGTGTTCATCAAATGCAACATAAGCAGGAAAAGAAAGAGAAACGACAGGGTATGTTCCTGAGCGTTTTCAGTAATGGCGGTAGATAATGCAGTTGGTAACAGTGTTTCAATGAACTGACACGAAACTTGGACTCAGTACACGTAAAATGGGAATAAGGAATAACGTTAGTTACTATATATATCTATATAAACACAAAACATATATATAGATCTAGCAGTCAATATTATTTTTTTCTTATTCATTATTTTGATGATATGTTACGACGTTTAACCAATGATATTTTTTGAGCCTTTATTGTTCATAAGAATTCCATGTTACATGTTACTCATTCTGTGCATAAAAATTTTGTTATGCGGAATCTATGGAAATTTATTATCTGTGGCAAAGAATTGGACATAAAGACGAGTCTACATGAGCCATTCTACATGCTGTTCTTTGCGCTATGCTCCGTGTGCTTAGCTTCGACCGAAAAAAAATCGTTGCTCGCCATCTATCCATTCAATTACATCGATGCTAAACGGATGTTAAACGGATGTACGACGATACATGTGCAATGCGCTTGCGCAAGGACAATGTTTTTTAAAATGATATCTATGAGGTAAACAATGTTTAAAATATTAAAATAAAAAAGGTTTTAGAACTAAAAATATTTATAAAAATCATTTTTCTATTTATTTAAAAATAAACGTATAAATATTTATATTAATTATAAATTTAGAATCAATTTATTTTTTTTAATTTATTTTTTATTTCAACATTTCCTGATTATTCTATACGTAAATTAAGTATTTATTAAAAAAATATATTTCCCACAATGAATTTACTTTAGTTTAAGAAAAATTCGTTACATTTTTTATTTTAATAATTTATCATAAATTGATAATTATCGACAACCAAATAATTTATCATAAATTGATAATTATCGACAACCACATCGCTAAGTGCGTTTTTCAAATTGAAGTCAGCGATATACTTATTAAAGTTCGATAAGCGATTATCCTCAAAAAAACTTTAATATAACGAGGATGACCTTCAAGGTTATTTCAAGGTCAACTTTCAAGGTCAAAATAAAGGTCACCATCGGATTCCTCGTTGAAAACTACTATAAGAATGACCTCGTCCTGCACGATAAGAATATTAAGCGAGGTCTGACCATTAGTAAGTTTAAATGACCTTCAAATCAACTTCAAGGTCATCCTTGACCTATGACCTGGGACCTCAAATTTCCCGCTCTTTCGATTGCCGTTGTCAAAAGTAGGGGTTCCCATTTGAAAAAAAGCTGACCTTGAATTAACCTTGAAGGTCAAAATCAAGGTCAAAACCAAGGTCATGAAGTGATAACCAGGAAAAAATCCTATAAGCCTTATCCAAAATTTTATTCTGTCGGACGACTAATTTCCGAGTTTTTCCCCCGTACCGGGACTTTTTTGACACCAAGTATAGTATCTGATAACGTAAATTATATTACTTTTTTATTTTAAATTTGATTTAGTAAGATAACTTTAAGGAAAATAGGAAAATTATAAGTTAAAGGTATATTAGCAAGCAAATAAATATCTAATTTTATCTAAAAATGGTTCATTATAAATATTTTTTAACTATAATAATTTTATACAATAAACAATATCATTATACACTTCATTGCAAAGAAATCTTTTTACAAATGTTATATGTTAAAATATTTATTAATCGCAATATCTAATATTAATTTTTTTAAATTGTAATATATTCTCTGAGCTGTTGATCCACATCAACACTTATACTCTGCATCATTTGGTCAAACTGTTCTGCTCCTAGGACTCTTTTTAAAGCAATTAGCTGAAAATAATAAAAAATTTTCATATTTTTTACGTTATATTTGTATTATGTTTCTTTAAGATTTACCTGATTTTGTAATAACTCTTTTAATACAATACAATGAACTGGATCTTTGAAATCTAATTTTCTTTTACGTTGCGAATGTTCGGTTTCATAAATTATATCTTCAAACTGTGATGAATTCTGAGGATCGTCAACTATTAATGAGCTAAATGAAATAATTTATTTTATTACTTTATACGATCAATTATATTTATATTATATATAATAAATAAAATATTCATTTTAACTCACTCCACAGAATAGCCATCTTCGTTCACTATGGTTATATCATTTAACGTTTCAACGATATTTGAAATTATACGAGGAAAATGTTGTAATACAGTTGAAGGACAGTTGACATCAATAAGTGAGCATAAAGCAAGGGCTAACAATTTTCTTTCATTTTCATATGAAACTAAAGGCATATGATTTACATAAGTATAAATTATTTTAGAAAATATGAAATCTCCTTGTATTTCTTGTCCGAGTTCTTTTCCTAATTCTGCAATCACCTACACAGTTTAATAAATTATAGAATGCAGAATAACTTATTTAACAAATTACATACATAGTTACAATTTTTAGAATATGTCACAAAATATATCTTTAAAATTACTTAATGATCCCATTTATCGATATTATTAAAAAATATTTAATACAACTCTGTTAAGATATAATATAAATACCTGAATAAAATCATCTCGTGAAATTAAAAGAACACGAGCAATAATAGTGAGGTACATTGACACTAACTTGGAATCATAATTATCTCCTTTATAAACGCTTCTGAAAAAAAAAATTATAAAACTCATGAATTTTTAAATAAAAGACACGCTGAAGATCATTAGCCGACAAGGCGCGGTCTGTTTACGATGAGCATGCGCATTCGTCCCTCTACAGAAAGAAAGTTATACGTACAGCATATTTTTAATAAATTATCATTTTAATTAAGAAATAAAAACATCGAATTTTTAGTAGTATATTCAAACGTTAATGAGAATTTTCATTTGTTATATTAATAAATAATCAATATTCAATAAGCATTTAAAATATTTTTATATTCGAAAATTTTGTATTTAAAAGTCAAAAATAGTTTTTATCAAAAATTAAAATTATACCATTAGACCATATTAAAATTATTAATAAACATTTATAAATAAAAAAATAATAAAACAAAGTGAAATTGAATAGTTAAAAACACATTTCAGAATGATTCTTGTAATTGATCGTTATTAAAGTAGGATCTTAGATTAGTGAAACTGGTACTTTAGTTTATATTATATTATATTATTATAACTTTAGGGGCTTATTATTTCACGGTACGAAGTTGGCCGAATGTAGCGTGCAATATAAAGACACGAAAAACTGTGAAATATCGGAGGGTTTAGGACACCGATTATAGTGTGCTATAATTGTATCGTAATATACTATTAAAGTTATGTAAAATAACATAAAAAGAAAAATAACAACAATCTAAAGTTCAGTGATACAAAATTTAGTTAATAAGAATTTTACACTTTGATTTATTCAACTGCACCAGGTCTGTTTATTGTCTGACCACAAGGAAAAGGTTAAAGAAGGTCATATTCAATTTTCTGTCCGACTTTTATTTTCTAAATTACTCCTCTGTACCGGGACATTTTGAACACATTATATATTACATGCACACATTGTATAACGATATAAGTGGACGTTTTATGGTGTGGTATGCTTTTCACTACTGATAAATACTTGTATAAGTATCTATGGAATACACTTTAGAAGACAAAAGCAAAATTTTGAATACATGAGAAAAAATTAACTACTTACTCAAAAACTCTTATAAGTAGAGGTTTAGTGCACTGCATTCCATATTGAGGAGCAACTCTCAAACATAAATCCAGCACTCGCATAATCATTATGATTCCTTCAGATCGAAGATCGCCTATTATTGATCTAAGTGACTCCATAATCATAGCTCCTTGTTCAATCAAAAAGTCTTGGGGACTTAATAAAATATAAGCCTGAATTATATACAAGCATATTTTTAAATTATCCGCTGATGATTCTATTGGACAAATGATGCATACGATTATAATAATTCCTTTCTAAAAATAACATAGTATAAAAATTTTTTTAAATAAAATGTTAATTTACTTACCTAAAAGATTGGGCATATTTTTAAAAAGATTCGTAACTGGCGGAGTTGGCAAAGAAGTATTTTCTAAAAGTGCTAACCATAATTCCAATCCATCTTCTAGTAAATATATGTAGCCCTCTTGATTTACATTACAACTTAATTCTATAACGCTAACGACCAGAGGTTGTAAATCTACACATTCCGAGCCAAGAGCTTTTTCTAAATGTGCAAGAGTAGAGACAATGGCACATCGTAACATATCGTGATTTTCTGACTGCTGCCACAATTCAGGCAAGTATGCATTCAGAGCTCCAATAAAAGGTTTTATTCCGCTACCAATTCTTTCAATCATAAATGATAACACGAATAAAACACGCATCTAAAATATATCAATAATATTGTCATAATCACTTTAATCGATAAACAATTAGTTAAGTTTTATTTTAATTGATTACCTTAGTATCATGTTCGCTAACTTCCTGTAAAAGCAAAAACAGCAAAGAGAATGCTGGTTCTAAAAACGGAATAAATTCATCTGTATGAAACTGAAAATCATCGATCGCAAGTTTTAAAGCATCGCTTGCAGCTAATCGCACTCCAAGATCTTCATCAGGACGAAGAGCTTGTATCATTAAATTATACAATTCTGGTCGAAATTCTGGAGATAATTTAACACCTTAAAATTAAATATATGAATTGTAAATAATTAGATTTCGAAAATTTTACTTTTATTTTGCCATAAGCATATACCATAAAGGAGGAAGTTTATCATTGGTTCTTCCTGATCATGTTTTGGTTAAATCGCTACCAGAAGTTTAATAGCAAAAAACGCTAATTACAATATTATTAAATAATATAAAGCAAACAAAGAATATTTTATAATAAAAAAGTTACATTTTAACGTACAAATAGGGGATCGGAATACTGCCTAACAGAAAAAAAATACGCAGTATTTTCTAGTTCAGTATGATCTAGTTAGTAAATAAAAATAACATTGACTTTTGAAGTATTTTATGTTATTCTAAACTCCTTTAAAGATATAATTAATGAAGGATTAAAAAAGAAAACAGCATACCTGCCCATATTCCAATAAGCCAACAAACGCGTCGTCGAATTATTCTGTAATTGTTGCTTCTTTCTTTTAATTCTTGTTTTAAAGTTGTTGAAAACCATTGATCGAAATTTACTTCATTATATAAGTTAGAACCTGCTAATCCGACAGCGTTGTATACGGCATCTTTTAATAAAATACCATGTAAATTATTTGGATCGACAGGCTGATAATGCCTTTGCATAAGATCGACTAATACATTCGAAACAATATCTTTATATTCATCTAGAAACGCAAGAAACACCGATTCTGTACATGGCTACAAATTAAAATAAACACATTAATTCAACTTAAATTATTGTAAATATTATATATGTTACAAAAATATATTTATTTACCCTTAAATTATATTTCCACGATTCACCGCAGTCATCGACACCTTTTCAAAGTTAATTATAATTATATTAATTATATGTAAACTAAAACGAGCTAATTTTGAAAAATATAATTGTAACAAACCAAAATTTTCAGGATCAGCATTCCATATTTCCAAATCAGATGGAGTCAATACAAAATAATGTGTAACTAATCTCATACAAATTTCAGTCAATAATTCTGGAGTGAAAAATTCTTGTTTAAATTGGTCCACTTTTTTGCATAGATGAACTTTTGTATCTACACAAAGAAAAGCCAAAATGAAACATTTTTACAAACTTGTAGATTTCTTCACTACAATTTATATTAATGAAAAGAACAATGCAGTTTATTTTGGTACTTCAGCAGGAAAAATTATTAAATGTCTTAAAACGAAAACTTATGTCACATTTAGATGAATAAAAATTATATAATTCAGCGGCGTTAAGAACAAAATTGCATATTAAAATGTCATTAACTTTTTTAGCAGAAATTTCAATGCAAAAAGTTAAAAATAATAACCTTCTCAGACTATCGTAAGGCATAAATTACTGTAATAATAAAATCGAAATAAAATGTCATTTAAATCGTTTCAATGTAGTGATCGTATGACCTGTAGAAAGACAATCGATCTCAATAGGGAGGAGTGAAGATTTTTAATCTTTGACTTCCTGAATTTTTGACAAGGATTAATGTAGAGAGGCATTTAGAATCTTCAAAAATATGAAATATTTATTTGATATTCAGTTTATTATTTGTATATGAACAAAAAGTATTTAATAGGTTCTTAGCTGCGAAGTTTCGTGTTGGTTACGTAAAAATATCGAAATATAACATAAGCACAAGATTTTAAAAATTATACGGCTTGATAGTGTCAGATATAAATGAGAGTTTTTTGACAATAATATTGTGGTATTAATTATATTCTTATTTAAAGATAAAATAATAAATATATTAAAAGTAATTACCTTCCATTAAATTAAATTCAACCTCAAATTGTACTTTTTCAGGAACATAATCTTTTGATTGTAAAATATTTTTTAAAAGATTCAAACACTGAATAGTAAATCGCTCAAAAGTGAGCGATTGACCAGCTTCAGTAAAGCAATAAAAAACAGCATATTCCAAAGAAGCAGGAATTAAGTCAATATAACAGTATGGATGTTGTATTACAACTCCTATCAAGACTTTTGATAAATTAATTATAAATTTATCACATACTTTCATTTCTAAACCTCTTGATTCGAGATTTTTTTCTAAAAAATAAAAGATATATTAAGTTAGGTAAAAATAATAGTCGAATTTTGTAAAAAATTATATTATAATAATTAATTAATCATTATAAATACATTAATAATATAAATTACTAACAAGCAGAATCCAGGACCATTTGGTTTAAAAATTTTTCTTTTATCA
>JAPYZA010004715.1:0-13115 GCA_030522685.1 Eupelmus azureus | reverse complement strand
AAAAAGGACAGGTAAAAAAGGGAAGAAAATGGGTATCGGCGCACAAGAAAAATGCAGAAATCAATATATATTTTTTTAAAAACAATGTCGTTTATTTGAATCGCACAAGACATACACCGTATTCGCTATATTATAATTAACGGGCCCCTTCGAGGAAAGTTCGGTCAAAGGCTGGAATAATATCGCACGAAGAATTGCTTTGGCCGCACGTTACCCGATCATAACGCCTCTTCGTAATCTCGTATTGCCTTAAAGTGATCGATATTCTCGGCTCGATGGTCAAGCTTTCACGCCGCGGCTCCACTTGTCTCTTCAAGCCGGTGACGCTTCATTTTTTTTTCTTAAAAAAAAAAAAAATTCACCGCCCACGCAAAAAGGAGACTCGCCAAGCGCTAGACCTAGCCAACGCACCGAGATACGGATTTTTTTTTTATTTTACCCTGAATCAGAAACAGTTTATTTTTGTCCGCTAAAATCGATTCCTCATACACGCGCGCTGGTTTCTCTCCTTTTTCTCATCTCTATTATTCGATTTCTTTGTTATATCGCGTTTGCACGTGTGACTTGCGTGTCTGCTGGAGAAGGAATAAACCCTTTTTTTTTGTTTCTTAGATCTATTTTTCTTTTATTCGTTACGTGTGCGCGCTTTATCTGCTTCTCTCGATGAACGGCGAATGCTCCAGCACTTACATTTTTTTATTTTTACTTTTATTATTTTTTTTTTTATTAATCTTCTTTCGTTACCCTGTGTGCATATAGAAACGCCAGAGAGATTCACCGGTGAGACTTGACAACGTATTTTAGTTTTACTTTTTATACTCTAGTTTTTGTTTTTGTAGATTTGTAGCTCGTTCGTTTTTGCAAGGCATTATCAAAGTTTAAACACTTATTGTTAATAATGTACTGCTTTCTTAGTAATATTACTCTTGGATTCCACTCGCATTTATGATTTACTTATTGCGATCTGTAATTCATCCTAGTAGATTATAAACGAACTCTATTCTTGTCTAACCCGTAATATTTTAAGGATAGAGCGCGCAAAAAGTTTACTAGAATAGAGTACAGACCACAGTTATAAGACTTGAGAAACAAAAGTAAAATTTAGTCTTCAATATTGCCCTGACTACACTTCGACGCGGTAACATCAATGCTTGATTAGAAACTTTCTGTCTATCTCAGACGGATCGATTTCAGTTAAAAAGTGTAAAAAAGTTTATCCTTTAAGTTTTATCTTAAAAAGCAAGCTTGTAAAAGAATCTACAATCACCGAATTCCACTGAAAAAACCATCGTCAAATCTCACCGACTCGCTTATAATGGTATATAGGGATCTTGGTCCTATGTAACGATGAAACGTTCGTAGTAAAGTATGAGAGAAATAATGGACAAAGAAAGACAATGTATATTTTTGGAATCAATTTTTTATCATTAACTTCCTCCGTGCATCCACGTGGAATCACTTTTATTTCAATACCACATGAACAGTTTTTTTTTTATTATACTTTTCTCGGTTACACACCAATAAACTTCTGACACATCGCGCGGGACGCTCTACTTGACCAATCGACGCGCTTTATTATTTTCAACTTGGCATATTTCATCGCAAACGCACGCTTTTACAATTGACTGGAACGTCTTACATTATAATTATTACTTTTCGCGTTTGCTCTTCGTGATGTGTGAGTGTGCGTGTGTGTGTGTACAAACGCCGATTGGCCGATCGAGACGCCGGCGAGCGCGATCCTCTTACATTTGTTTTACCACTATATGAAATGTCAGCGAAGAAAATGATTTTTTTATTAATATAATTAACCTATGGTTTCTTATATTTTTTTTTTATTCGTTTACTTCTTATAGCTGGAAAAAGGAAGAGGTTTTTTTTTCATTTCGGGATGGGGGCAGTGCCTTTATGTACAACATGTCGTATAAACAGGGCCTGGCTCGTGTACGTATTTTCTGAATTATCTAACAAACTTTTAACTAGATAACGAGACTTTTTTCTTCATTTTTTTTTACCTAAGGTCGTACACGACTAACACTGAAAACTATCTGATATGAGATTTTTTTTTTACTTCCACCGCGGACACTCGCACAATTTTTACGCACACGCATTCGCTTAATATATAGATATTTTCTTCTCTTTTGTTTGCCTCTCGTACACAGACTTTCACTCGCTCTCTCGCGGCGTAGATTTATTACAACTTATTGCCTAAATCTTTTAGGAACAGTTCTCTTCGAAAACGCTTACAACGACGAAAAAAATTAATAATAATAATAATAAACGGGGCGGGCAGCGATTGCGCTGCGCACGCGACCAAAAAAATTGAAAAAAAATGCTCTACACGCGAACAAACCTCAGTCTTAGGCAAGGAAAAAACAGAATGTCGCGCAATTAAGGAGCTGCGCTACTTGGAACCATCGTCGGCCGGCGACTTTTGCCAACGCGATAATTTGCGATCGATGTTCGCAAAAGTCGCGATCTGGCGGCGAAAACGCCTCGGGCGGCACAGCTCGACAATAAATACGCTCAACGAAGTACAGCATTAGAATAATAATAATAATAAATGTTGATGACGAGGTCGATACGAGATGTTTGGCTTGGCTAAATTTTGGAAATCGATCGGTGCTTGAACGAAAATGGCTTTACTTTTTGGAGATTTTTAACGATGTTGTTGTATGCGTTTTGATTACTTTTTTTTCTGGTGCAAACACCTTGTAACGACGGTAATTAGGTACGATAAACCTAGACAACTTTGGCATTTTTCGTCTCGAGCTTCCGGCGTTGGCGACTTTTTGCTTATCTTTTTCCCTTAGAGTCAACTCATAACTCTTAGTTTTCGAGACAAAGGAACAATTAACGACATCAAACAAGCAACAAAAACGCAGAATTAATAAAAAGAAAACAACGATCCGAATTTCAATAAGTATATAAGTACGTTCACAGTAACATGGTAGTTTAAGGATCGCGCGCGCGCCAGCGACGGAAGCTCGAGCGGCTTTAAGTACTTCTTTTCGATGATCGATTTATTTTTATACTCTTAAATTTCGAACGGATTCTTCGACACCGGGATAAATCATCACACTTTTTTTGTTTGCCGACGGTACAAATTTTTTGACAATCGCACAATGACATAATAATAATAGTCGCTCGAATATCGACGCGAAGACAATAATGGTTGAATCATATAGAATCAAAGTTCATAAAGATAAAGACAATTGATAATGAATAATAATAATGACAATAACCATGTAATAATGATCATAATAGGCAATAATAATAGGCAATAATAATAGGCAATAATGATAATAGCAAATAGATAATAATAATAATAGTAATAATAATAAAAATAATTATCATACAATGTACACGTGTACGTTCTAGTCAAATCTTAAAAACTAGAGCGTATATTAGCATTACGCGCATCCTCCCAGCTGCGCTCTTCGCTCGTAAGAGAAGTATAAAGCGGAGGAGAAAAGAAGAAAAGGGACAGAGGCCAATTCGAGCGTCGATCGCCGTCGGTATATATATGTACACTACTGGCTCGTATCTTTCTCTCCCTCTCCGTACGTGTATATTCGCTTCGAGCGGGGCTTTTTCAAAGAGAGAGGGAAGAGACCTCGCCGCGACTCTGAGCGAGGGCACGAAAATCGATCGATGCCACCCCCCGACCCTCTCTCTCTCTATTTCGCTCCGCAATGATACAAAAACTTTGTTTTCTTTTTTCGTATCTAGCCGACGCTTTCCTCCTCCCCCCTCTTTTCACGATAACCGTATATATATTATCATTAACTTGTACAATATACATATATATATTATATATATTATTAAATAAATAATCTTCAATGCAATAATAAAGTTACCGTGCCGCGTTTATCTATCGTCGATCGTCGGACTATGTATATATGTATATTCGATTTTTTTTTGCATTTTCCACTCTCTCACATTCGCGCTCTTTCTCTCTCTCTCATATATATATTTATAATATTTATATTTATTCATTTATATATTCATCTCTTATCGTTCATTTCGACTATATATATATAATAATTCTCTCTCGCACTCGTATTTGCATATGTATATATACTCGTCGCCGGTCAATCGATCGTGCGCTCTCAGACTCTCCAAAGACTGGTAACCATTGCGTGCTTCGGACAACTGGCCTTCGTCAAGTACGTTAAACTGCTTAGTCGCATTTATAATCTCTGCAAAAAAGTTAAAACTGGCCTTGCATCACGAGATCTGCCTTAAACAAAAATCCAGGCTATGTGAGTAGGTTTCATCCTTCTGTGTGGTTTTTCAGTAGACCGGGTAGGGCGGCCTGTGCGGCCAGAGCGGCGGAATGGGCGGCAGGCTGCTCCCCGTCCACGATCAGGTGTCTTTGGCGCTCACCGACGAGTCCTCGTCCTGGCTGCTCGGGTAGGGTATGCCCAGCTTCGGGCCCTGCTGCACCACCACCACGCACTTGCGCATGTGCTTCTCCAGTGTGCTGGGCACGGAGAACGGCATCTCGCAGAATCTGCATTTGTAGGTGTCCTTGCCGTGCCTGCCGTGGGTCTTCATGTGCCTGGTCAACTTCGAGCTCTGGGCGCAGGCGTACGAACAGAGCTCACACTTGTAGGGCTTCTCGCCGGTGTGGGAGCGCCTGTGGACCGTCAGGTTCGAGCAGTTCTTGAACACCTTGCCGCAGTACTCGCAGGTGTCGTTGCGACCGCTGCGCTCTTTTTTGAGCAAAGGACTCGGCAGACCCTGGAGCGCGAGCGTCGACGAGCTGGCCGCCTTGCTGGCCTTGCGGAACTCGCTGTTCTCGAGGTAGTGTGGGTTGGGCAGCCAGAGACCGCCGAAGTCCGGACCGCCGGCTCTGGGGAAGCCCTGGCCGGAGAATATGTTGGCCGTCGTCGAGGAGTTGAAGTTGGTGGGCGACAGGGTGCTGTCCTTCTCCTTGTTGTTGTTCAGCGAGTTGGCCAGGCTGGCCGTCGACTCGGCTTTGATGAAGGCGCCACCGCCGCTGCGGTGGTTCTCCTGGAGCGCCTGCCGGTAGGCCTCCGAGTACTGGGCGATGTTGCTCAGGCCGAACTTCTCCATGAGGTCGCCGACCAGGCTGGGCTTGGGATCGCCCCGGGTGTCACCGCTGAGGCTGCCCCTGTCCTCGCCGAGCTGGCCCTGGGTCGTCGAGAGGTCCTCGGGTGTGTTCTCCTCGCCGTCGGCCTCAGGTTTGTCATCGTTATCCTCGCCGTCGTCGAGGTCCATGTTCTCGTCGCAGCTGCTGTCGTCGTCCGGGACCGTCTCGACGCTACCCTGGGGGCTCTGGGCGTGCATCGACTCCTGGTGCTCCTTCCTCATGTGCTTCCTCATCTCGGCGTAGCTCGACAGCTCTAGGTCGCAGATCTCGCACCTGGCGGAGACTATGCTGGATCCCTCGGAGGCGTTCTCCGGGTACTGGCTGCGCTCCTTGTCGCGGTGGCTCTTGCGATGGACGATGAGGTTCGACTGGAAGCGGAACTTCTTGTCGCAGAGCTCGCACGTGTAGATGGTCTCGTTGGCGCAGTCGCTGGCGCCGATAATGGGAGTCGAGCCTACGGGAGGTGACGTCTTGTCACTGTCCGTGGAATTGTTGTTGTTGTGGTGGCCGCCTAGAGGGCTCTGGCTGTAGCAGGGAGGCGAGTTCTCCTTCTGCGGATGCGCCAGGGTCAGGGCGACGGGATTGGCAGCTGGGCTGGCCGGTTTGGCGCTGGTGCTACTACCGGTGCTGCTACCGGTGCTACCATTGTGCGCCTGGGAGGCGGCTGAGGTGACCGCAGCTACGGCAGAGTTATTACCATTGGAGCTGACCGAAACCGAATTGGGAGGAGCCGCGCCTAAGGACGGGTTAGCGAGGCTCCTTAGGCGCGCCGAGTAAAAATCCAGGTTCGCTTCGAGTGGGGGTGGATGGCTTTGGCCGGCTAGGCCACGGCCCGCGTGAGACAGTTCAGCTAGGTTCGCTAGGTTGCGCGCGTTGTTGAGCGTGTCGAGCGAGCTCCTAACGAGCGGGTCTCCCAGGTTCAGGCCGTCGATCCCACGCAAGGGATCCCCTAGGTTTTGTAGGTTTCGCGTCGCCGTTTGAAGGTCCTGGAGGCCTCGGTAGCCCGCCAGGGGGTTTAGGGCGAGAAACTCAGGCCTGAACATGGGGTTGAAACCGCGTTCTAGGTGCTGCGGTAGGCGCAGGAAGCTGTGGAGGGGATCAGCAACACCGAGTGGAGCTGAACCTGGGAGCTGCTGCTGTTGCTGACGGTTGTTACTGCCGGCGCTGCCGCTCGACGTGCCGCCAGACGAGTTGGCCACCGACGAAGAACCTGACGACTTGCCGCTCAGGTTCAGGTGGTTCAGCGGGCTCAGGTGGTGGCCGTGCGTGGGAGCCGACGTGGGAGGGCTGGGAGCCGGTGTGTTGGACGACGAGTTGGCTGAAGACGAGGTGGATGAGTAGAGGCGCGAGCCGTGGACGGCCTGCGCGTGCTGCAGCATCTCCCAGGCGGAGGCGAGCCGCCGCGAGCACTGCGAGCACTGAAGCCATTTAGGTTCTGAAACACAATAAAGAAGATACATGGTTTTTATAGGTTTTGGATTTTAAATTTCTTATAAATTGGCACATTCTCAAGCCCCGATATGATAAGGTCATTACCGTAGTCGCAGGGGGGGAAAGTCAGGTTGGGCGCGTGGAATAAGGGAGAGCTGTTCGGATGCGCTCGTTAAAGCTCAGGAGGCGTGCATTATCGGTTTCAATCCCCTTAATTCGCCTCGGTTCGTTCTGGAGCGCGCGCGCCCGCTGCCCGATTGAATTCGGAATTCAAAGCTCGCTCTCATAGCCGGCGCTTGTCGGCGTCTGTGTGAAATTGCGCGCGTAGCGGGCGGCTCCTCGAAAAATAATATCCCCGACGACAGTTTGCAGCTAGATGGCGGGATGAAAAAAAAAAAGAAGAAGAGAGAAAGAATAGGGAGCGCCGAGGACGCACGAAACTGACCCTTAACGACTTTCTCCCCGGGCTCCGGCGGCGTGTACGGGTTTTGAATTTCAATGTTTTTAATCCGGAATATCAGATTTTCAGCCATTTTTCACGCTGCGATCATCCGGCGGCCGAGCCCTCTGTGTCCGTGGGATTTTTATTAATTCGACCCTCGCCCCGAAGAAAGGAAAAGCAGCAGCAGTAGCACCGCGTGCGCGCGCGCGCTCGGCCCCCTTTTTTTTTGTATTTTTCAGTGCGCTGCTCCAGAGAGAAGTAATAGCGGCACCGCAGCAGGCACCGAGCGCGCTTCTAACATGACCTCGAAACATCTCGCGTCCTCCGCTGTTCCGTGGGGTGCGAGCTCTGTGGGTATATATAGCTGTAAGGCGCGCGCTCAACAATTTATGGCCTCGACACGCCGAGCGCCGTTGGGTTTGCGATTAGGATAGGAGAGAGCGCCGCGTCGAATCCGCGAATGCTTTTAATCGGATTTCTGATGACGATTGAGGATCGATAATCTGGGGAGAGAGAGGGTTTAGAGCGGGGTGATGGTTTTTGAAGAAGTGATCAGACATTGATGGGAGTGTTAAGTTAGGACTGTTTGGATGGTGGGTTTTGGAAGCTCTTGTAAGTAAGAATAGATTTTTTTGTGTTTTTTTGTTGTTGTTTATGTAAACTCTACCGTCAAAACAAACATGTTTATCGAAATCATGTCACAATTTAACTAGAATCCAAGTTCCAAAACTTTCCTCACAAAGTCCTCACAAACACTCATACCTAACATCAACGGACAATCGGAGTACATCTTTATCGTTCACGTTAAACGAGAGACACACTTTTATTTTTTTCCACGAGGGCAAGTCTCGGTACAATAGAACGACGCTACGGTTTTCCTTCCCCTTTTTCCTCTCCCGTCTTCGCGAGAGCGAGTTCCGGCAAGAGAAAGAGAGAGAAAGTAAACGCGTCGCGGCTCGCTTTAAATGACCTGTTAAGACGAAAAACTTTTTCCGGCCGCGGGAGGTTTGCAAGCTCGCCCGGCGAAAGATTGCAAAGTCTCAAGTTTTCGCTTGCGCTTTCCTTGTTTCGCGGCGGCGCCGAGACTTTTCTGCCCAAGTACAATAGGGGGAGGGGGAAGGGCAAAACAAGCGATCGTCTCTGAGAGGCGAATAAAGCTTCTCCTAATTAAACGGCCGGCTTTGACTGCCTGCCAAAGTTGAGCGGAGAAAGTAAATCTGATTCTATCGATTGGCGGGGATGAAAAGTGAGGGATTGTATGAGAGATAAACTTTTGTCTGTTGCGTATAGGTATACTTGAAGTTTAAAGCCCACGCGTCCAAATCAACTTAAAAAAGAAATCATTTTTCAAAACCTAGTAATTTAAATACGCAACCGCCACAAAAATCAGCAAAAGGCAATTGAATAAAGCACCCGCCCCGCCAACATCCTCCGGTCGGAAGCTCGAAAACCATCTCTGAAGCACCTCCGGAAATCCCGTCGAATTTTCGAGCGTGACGAGGCGACATATTGTTTCGCGCTCGGGGCGCCGCGCGAATATATCCACTCTCCCTTAACCACCCTCCGGCCCCTGACCCTCACTCCTGGCCGGAAGTCGAAAATATTGCCGACTTCCTCGTGGCCCGCTGGAAAAAGCCTCGCCCCGGGGCCGACTAAGACTCGAGATAAGCAAGTGCTCCGGGAGCATAATAAAGGTGTATCGATTCCCTCTCTTCGGCCGGGGCTTTCATATGCAAACCTCGCGGGTGGCCATCCGTTAGGATTATTTCTCGGCCCCGGCTCGTTTTTCTCTCTATCGCTCCTTTCTCTCCTTTTTTTTTTTTTTCTCTTGTGTAGGGCTGCTCTTGTTACGGGCAGTGGGGTACAGGCGTCTATTTTAGCGCGCGCGAGGTTTAAGGCCGCAAACTGATTTCCATAGATTTATGATAGGCGATGATGTATTTTTATGAAATCGGCCGGGATAAGAGAAAAAAGATGTTCGCCCGCTCCTGTGTTTATAAATTCGGCTTTATCGGCTTTAAGACGTTTAACGAGCGTAGATTACAACAATGCAAAAAAACAATGTCTTTCTCGTCGCCCCCGGGGGAGAATATCCGACTCGACGAAGCGCGATGATCGCCGCCCCCGCAAAAGTGACCAGATCGTTTTTCTGCCGAAATTGGCCGTGCCAGGCGGTTTTACGCGTAAATCGCTCGGAAGCGAGCCATTGTCTATGCAGCTCGCTCCTTTGGTCATCCTGCGCGAGAGCGGATATACCCTCTCGGAGAGAACGAGCTGCCCTCCCCCGCTGCTCTAACCCTTTCACGGCAGATTTCACGCGGAGCACTCGACGACTCGAGGGTCGGAGCCTGAAAATCGAGCTCTCTTATTTTCAGACCGCATCGACGATTCGGCTATTCCTGATGGATAGTCGCTCCCCGGCAAAGGAAGTCGTTGCTCAGTTACATAGTTTGCACGTGTTTTCCGTACACGGATTTTATTTTCCGAGCGTGATTTTTAAGCGCGCGGTAAATCCGAGAGCGAAACCATATCGAACGGGCCGCGTAAAAGTTAAAGAAAGCTCGGGGTTACTTTTACCGAAGCGTAAAAGCGCGCGCGCGGCGCCTTAAACTTTGATTTCAGTTTTCCGGAACTCCCCGTATATAACCCGGCGACATTGTCTTCGGCGCTCCGGTCGCTTAAAAATTTTATCCTTTCCACAGCAACAAGTACCTCGTCTCGCCTAACCGTTTTTATCATCCATAAACCCGTAAAACCAGCCGCACCTGCGCGCTTAACCGTCCTTCTACCTGATTGGCTTAATAAATCCTCCATCCAGCCCCGCGGCCGAAATATAAAAAGGCCGCCGCGTATATACGCAAACGACAAAGGCCTTTATCCTGTAGTACGCAGGCTCCGCTCTCTCGTTGACAATATTAAAATATCGATTGGCCGATGTATGCGACGTATGCACTTTGTGAGAGGCCCAAGGGTCGCTGCAATCGTCGAAGGGATGGGTGTGCATTTTATCCGGCTCCCTCGCTCTCTATGTGCGCGCCGCTTCAGGTGGATATTTTACGCTCGCCCGCTCGTGATGATCCACGGCGGCGGCGGCGGCGGCGGCGGCGGCGAAAACGTTCCTGCAGTTTTCGCGTGCGCCCGAGCGAAAGTTATTCGGAGATCGCGGCGGCCGGAGACCTTTTTACGACTGCGACGAGTTAATTTTATGCTGGAGAACGTTTATTGCTTGTTTTATGTAATTGTTTGCTGGTGAGTGGAGTTTTTTGGTTCGGTTTGAGGGTGCGAAAATTTTTTGCGGGGAAACAATGGGTTTGTATTGTTAGATTAAATATTAAAATTGGGAGACTGAAATGGCTATTTAGATAATGTTTTATCTTAATTTGCCAGTAACCACATTTTTCCCATCATTCTAAAAAAAACTTAATAAAATTCCAGAACACACACACACACACACACACACACACACAGCATCATATCGCGGCCAGTTCTCACCGAGGCCAGCACAAAGCCGTTCCTTGTGGTCAGCACTCGCGCTCTCAAGACGATAGTTCGGCAATATACAGCATCCCAACTCGCGGATTGGTCAACTCTCGCTTAAAGTATGCATCCTTTATGTCGCGAGCGGCGAGCTGCGACCGCAAGAGGTCCGAGAAACACTTGGCAAGCGCGATTCGCGCCATTATATTCCGGAGACGCTCTTTCTGCTCCGAAGTCGTAAAAGAGCGGAGAGAAGAGGAGAGCCGAGTCTGCCCGCATATATGAGATGATGTGGGACTGCGGCCGAGGATGCCGGGGACGGGATATTTAGTATCGATTTGTTTTATGGAGCGGCGATGGACTTTTTCGAGTTTAATTGCCGCAGAGCTTTGGCAGAGCAGCTGCGGGATTATTGCGTGAAATGAGTTTTATTTCGGCGAGATGCATATTTTGTGCGAAGAAGAAATGTTTTTTTTACAAAAGCGTAATTTGAAAAACGCATTCGTGTCATAAGCCAGCCAACAAGTGCCTCAGAGTCTCGCTCCAAATCTCCAGTTATAACGCGGGCCGCGTGTTTTGTGTAAACTTTTCTTAAAATAAGGAGCGACTCGCCGCGCGAAAGAAAGAAAAAACCGCGCGAGCGGCACTCGAGGCTCTTTAGCTCTCACCGACGACAAAAGTCAAGGGTGTGTGTGTGTGTGTGTAAGAGGCCGGGAAAAAAAGACTCGTAGTTGTTTTCGACTTTCGCTAGGCGCAATTCGCAAGCAATTTCGCGCAGCAGGCCCCGGGGCTATGGCGCTTCTTTTTCGCGGCTTCTTTACGCCGTTTGCGTGTCGAGAGAAAAAAAAGAGGAGAGATAGAGAGTCGAGCGCTACGAGGCCAAGGATAAGTTTGGGAGATGGAAGCTGCTGAGATAAGGATAAGAGACAGGGGGGAGGATGGGGGAAGGGGGTGAGGGCGCGGAATTAATATTCCGAGCAAAGCTGACAGATACATCGAATCTGCATTTCACTTTCCCAGATGGGATAGACACTATATTGGAGGTGTTGGTCGCTTTTTTCTCCGGCTGGGTGATCACGGTTTGACGTTTCGTTTTCATTATAGATTTGCAGGTTTTCCTTCTAGCGGATGTTTTTGTAAAATGTATTCATAAAAAGATTGAGAAATTTATAGGATAGTTCTGATTTAACAAAATGGCATGGAGAAAGTTTAAAGATAAGCCAACGTGACACTCACAGTCAAAAACCATCTAATTTTTCCTTTAACAACATCTTAGACGTCCACACTTCCAGTCAAAGAGCACATTTTAAACTCGTTTCATGCACCACTCAAATCCAATTCCTCCCAAAAGTAAAAATCTCCTTTCCATATATCTCGCCCAGCAATAGCCCCGAGAAAAGACACGCGTGTCAATTTTGTCGGATTATCGCTCGTCACTCGGCCGTCCTCGAATTTCCCTCGGCCGTGCCGCTCCTTTCAGTCTTTTATCTCGGCTTCTTTCCCTTTTATTACGCGAGTAAGTGTATTTAACAATTTTATCTCGAGACGCGATTTCCCGAGATCGTCCGCCGGATAGCTTACAGCTCCGGCCGTGTAATTTAATATTTTTCTCCCTCAAACGTTGCGGAATAATGGATATTTTAGACGGACACTCGGAACGTTTTACAGAGTGTAAACACAATTAAACCTATTCCCCTGGCTTTTCTTCTCCGCGTTATGATTCACGTCAATAAGATAAATAACAAAAACTTCCGGGAGTGCTTAAACTTTACAATTTCACGTTCAAATGTATAAGATCAAAAAATCTAAAATATGAATTGCCGACCGTGCGAAAATCTTTCAATAAAACATTAAAATCCCACTACAACAATCATCCACGAATCTCAACAAACAACATCATAACGGTCGCCTTTACAACTCCAGCAAAAAACCACCCATCCAGTTCTCGCACACGCCAACCTCACCGAAAAAAACCAGAAACCCCGTATAAATAACACCGCTCGACGAAACGGCTCGTGCTCCTCGCGTGCGCGTGTACCTGAGCAGGCTCGCGCAGCATCAGCCGCAGAGGAGCATCATCGCACATACACATACATCTACATATCCAAGGGGGAGAAGCGAGCCAGAGAAGCGGCTCGTGCGCACCACGTGGCCAGACAATAGGACGATTCTAATTGGGCTGCGCTGCGACGCAAGGAGAGAGAGAAAAAAAAGGCGCTGCCGGACAAAAAGACAGGATAATGCGGACGGTGGACGAGGAGCAGCACGCGAGCTGTCTCTGTTGTCTCTCGCTTTGGTAAAGGCTTCGGCGAAGGGTTAAATCCGCTGAGCGAGGGGCGAGTGAGGTGAGCTTGTATGTGTGTGTGTGTACAGTTGGGATGCGACGATTAAAGTTTTAAGTAGCTCTGTGTGCGAGCGGAGCTGCGCTGAAAGCGTTGGCAGCTCGTTTTCGTTGCTCTCGCGGGCTTTGATTAATTGTTTATCACGCCCGCGGGCTATTGTTTTAGTTGGCGAATTATTCGAGCGTCTTCTTTTCTGTCGGTGGCGAGCGGGCCGCAGTGTTGGCGCGGTCGCTTTTTGGAACTGTGACATTCTTTTTTTTATATTGATAAATTTAGGATGAATTTGTTAATTTAATATTTCTGT
>JAPYZA010004714.1:0-19526 GCA_030522685.1 Eupelmus azureus | reverse complement strand
TGTTCCACTGAGCCGCAGCCAACATCGAGAAGGGCCTCCGCTTTCAACAGCGAGTTCGCCATCTACCTACATTCACGGACTCAGGCTTGGGACACAACAAGAGACAACGAAGTTAGTATCTATATCTTCGTTGCCAGAGATACATGCCCACCTGAAATTAACGTTTTTGTACTGCAACTGTGATATATTTCGTTTGTTTATTAATTAATAAGTTTTACGATGACACCAATTTAATACTAAGGTAAATTATCTTATCTACAAAGATACACGTCATTGCAAACGTTGATATAAAAGATTATTTTTACGCGTTTTTTCTTCCAGAAAATATTAGCGAGGTTAGGTACTCTCACTCAAAGTGATTCTTATTAGAAAATTTAAAAAACAAAATATAAAGAAAGCACAAAATGAGCACACAATTTGTATTTTTGAAGTCCATGGACATATTGGGCACAATACCTCAGTATCACACGTTTCTCATAGCATTCATCGTACTTTGGATAGCTTGGTTTTTTACCAAACGAATATACCAAAGTGAAGATAATTCTGACGAAGAACTCAATAGAAAGCTGGAACAATGGATACCAGAACCGCTGATACCAGAGACTCAAAAAGACCATCCATCTCTAAATCCTAGGAAAATAACATCTCAAGTTGGTAAAAGAATAATTGTTGACGGTAAAGACTGCTTGAATTTAGGTACTCACAATTATTTAGGTTTGACAGAAAATAGTGAGATTGAAAAGAAAGCTATTCAAACAGTACAAAAGTATGGAGTTGGCTCTTGTGGACCACGAGGATTTTATGGAACACTGGATGTACATTTGGATTTAGAAGAAAGATTAGCACGATTCATGGAAATGGAAGAGGCAGTTGTGTACTCTTATGGATTTAGTACAGTCGCATCTGCCATACCAGCTTATTGTAAACGCAAAGACATGGTTTTTGTTGATGAAAAAGTTAACTTTGCTGTACAGAAAGGACTTGATGCTTCTAGATCAAAAATTCTATATTTTAAGCACAATGATGTAGAAGATCTTGAAAGATTATTAAAAGCTCAAAGAGGTTTAAATAAAACAAATTCAAAGAATGTAGAAACAACTAGAAAGTTTTTGATTGTTGAGGGTATTTATATGAATACAGGCACTATGTGTCCTTTACCAGAATTAGTAGCCCTTTGTAGGAAGTACAAATTAAGAATTTTTCTGGATGAGTCTATATCATATGGAACACTTGGAGCTACTGGCCGAGGAATTACTGAACATTTTAATATTCCTAGACATGAAATTGATATGATAATGGGTGAGTGTAAAATGAATTTTAAAGTTTATAATGATGTCATTAATTAATTTATAATTAAAATCAATTTATAATTATTTCAGGTTCTTTGGAATTGTCTATTGGTTCTATTGGAGGTTTTTGTGTAGGCTCTTCATTTATAATTGAACATCAGAGGTTATCAGGATTGGGATATTGCTTCTCTGCCTCTCTACCACCACTTTTAACTTCAGCAGCCATCACTTCAATAGCTATTATGGAAAATAGACCAGAATTATTCCAAAAACTTAAGGAAAATTGCTATGCTTTTGACAATGGTGTTAAAGCAGTTGAAGCTTTTGATTGCATAAGCTCACCAGATTCACCAGTTAAACATTTATATTTAAGTAAAAAACTTGATAATAGTACAGAAGAGAAATTGCTTAAGGAAATATCTGAAAAGTGCTTTGAGAATAATTTGTCAATTATAGTCCCAGCATATTTGCAAGCTGAAAGGGAGCAACCCCGATCAAGCCTAAGAATATGCATTTCTGCTGCTTTGAATCAAAGCGATATTAATTTTGCACTAGAAACTTTAAAGAAATGCGCGACAGAAGTTTTGTCCATGTAAATTTATCACAAGCTAAATATTAAATATATATTCCAATTATTTCAGTTGTTTATACTAGGTTTATTATAATGAAATGTAAATAAAATAGCACAAATAAAATTTTATTTAAATACTAAATATTGTAATCGATTTATTAACATTTTTGAATTCCGCGCCAATTTGAATGGTATACTCTATCGGTAAAGTAGATTTTCAACGGTTTTTTCATTTAGCTCATGAACTTCCGGATTTCTCGTCTCGTCCATTACGTCCACCTATCTTGCTGAGGTAAGTACTGCTCTCATGAATTTTGTAAAATTTATTAATACTTGGGTGTTTTAAGTAAAAAAAAGTTTTTAAATATGTTTACACATAAATAATATGGATTATGATTATTAAATTTGTTACTAAATATGTAAAGAAATCTATAAAATCGTCATATATATGGCATTTGAGGTTATGATGCCACGTGGCTTACAGCGCGTGTATACAAATGTATATAGCAACGCTATATGAAATAAGAATGATTTTAATATTTGAAATTGTAAAATGATGAAAAAATTTCGCGTCTGAAGGGCCGATCAGCGTTCAGAAGCTAGAAATAGCTGAACCCATCTGAGCGCCGGTTCACAGTTGAAAAATGCATTTTTTGCTGTCTGATTTTAAACTTTTAAATAAATTTTTTTTAAAACGTTTTGAAGTTTATTTACAAATAATTTATTAACTTTTTCAGTCCTTAAATCTCCGTACGGTATCCCTACACACTTCACGATGGGTAGGGAGGACAAGGCTTCCTGGAAAGCAGGCTATTTCAGCAAACTTATCGTAAGTATCTTTTATAAAAGAAAAAGTTTTATAGTTCCTATATTTAGATTATGATTAATTAATTACTTTTGTTTTTATTTAACAGCAACTTTTAGATGACTATCCAAAATGCTTTATTGTGGGCGCGGACAATGTCGGATCAAAGCAGATGCAGCAGATTCGTATGTCGCTGCGAGGCACTGCTGTCGTTCTTATGGGAAAGAACACCATGATGAGAAAAGCTATTCGTGGTCATATTGAACGTAACGCAGCTTTGGAAAAGTTGTTGCCGCACATCAAGGGCAACGTTGGCTTCGTCTTCACTCGTGGAGACCTCGTTGAAGTCAGAGACAAACTTTTGGAGAACAAAGTCCGTGCTCCAGCTAGAGCAGGAGCTATTGCTCCACTGAGCGTTATCATCCCTGCTCAGAATACTGGTTTGGGTCCTGAGAAGACTTCTTTCTTCCAAGCTTTGAGCATCCCTACCAAGATTTCCAAGGGAACAATTGAAATCATCGTAAGTATTATTATTTATCAATTGAAATACCTGTAAAATATTCTATATAAGTTTGAAAATTGTTTTTGTAAAAATTGCAATATTTTTTTTATTAAAGCCACTTTGTTATGATTAAAAATATTAAAATATTTATTTTTGTATTTTAGAATGATGTCCACATCTTGAAACCAGGTGACAAAGTTGGAGCTTCAGAAGCTACGCTTCTGAATATGTTGAACATCTCTCCATTCTCATATGGTTTGATTGTTGAACAAGTTTACGATTCTGGTACCATCTTTGCTCCTGAAATTCTGGACATCAAACCTGAAGATCTTCGTGAGAAATTCTTGGCTGGAGTTGCCAATGTAGCATCCGTCTGTTTGGGTATTGGTTATCCTACAATTGCCAGTGCTCCTCACAGCGTTGCTTATGGATTCAAGAACCTGTTGGCTATTGCTGCTGTCACAGAAGTCGACTTCGCAGAAGCGGCCACCATTAAAGAATACATCAAGGTGAGCACATTTGATTTATTTATTTTAAATACTATGGTTTTTGCAATGTATAAGTTTAATGTAATATAAATTGAAAAACAAATTAACTTTTATTATATCAGTTAAATGTAATACTTCCATTATCAAATTATGTTAATGTGTCTTAACATATAATTTCATTAGTTATTTTTATATTTAATTAATATAAAAATGTCTGTTTTAAATGATGAACAAATTCGCGTCTGAGAAGTCGATCAGCAATCAGAAGCTAGAAATAGCTGAACCCATCTGATTGCCGGCTTTGAAGTTGAAAAAAGCATTTTATGCAGTCTGATATTTGTATAAATAATTTAATTTTACAATGCTAAAATAATTCATAAGAAATACATAAAAATATCGAATATTTTTTAGGATCCAAGCAAATTTGCTGCTGCTGCTGCTGCTACATCTGCTGCTCCAGCTGCTGAAAAGAAGGAAGAAAAGAAGGAAGAGAAGAAGAAGGAAGAATCTGAATCAGAAGATGAGGACATGGGCTTTGGTCTGTTTGATTAAATTTCCCATTGACAACATTGTCTGGCTACAAACATGCATTTTCAGCTACTGATGCTTTTTGCTGATGTCCGAATAAAGTATCAGGATTAATACAAAAACTTGTCTTTAATTGATTATTAAGAATTCCTCAGAAAATTCATTCCTAGACACCTTTTGATTTTCCTCGTTGTAGCATACATATTAACTTTATAGCCAAGAAAGAATATAAAAACTACCAATAATGTATACATGATTAATATTAATAACTGAAGTGGAATTGGACTTAATCGGTCTAAAAAGATTATTTCAATGTTTGCACATATGGAGGGCTCAGAGCCAAAGGAGACCAAGTCCACTGTTATATTTTTGAGAAAATGCAGTAGTGCATCTAACTAATGTTTAACTCTAAAGATCGATGTGTGTGTGTATATATATATATATATATATATATATATATATATATGTGTGTGTGTATTTACATAAATAGTACTTTGACAGTACAGAATCTAAGGATAACTGAGTTTGTAGTGTTGAACCGTAGACCGTTTTTCAATTCAAAATAGACTTGGCTCCCTTTAGCACTGAACCCTCCATATGTTGAAAAAAGTAATTTTTGGTACAACAAATTTTTATGTTTTACCATTACTTTTAGACTTGAAAGATGAAAAGTTTCAGAAAAAACGTTTTTAAAATATTAATTAATTAATATAATTTCAATTTGAAGAAATTATAACAAAATTTAATAAACAGACTTTGATACCTCAAATTTTTTTTATACATCGCTATTTCACTATAATAGATAATAGAAATTTAACTTGTTTTTTTTAAAAGATCAGCTACACCGCAAAAGTAATTTACTAATTGTGTTCGCGGTACAGTCGTTTTTTATCTTTTGCGGTTTTAAAATGTTTTTAATGAGAAAATTAAAATAGAATAAAATAAAAATGTAAAATAATTTAAAAATGTGTTATTAAAACAAGTTTGAAATTTATAAAAATTCCGCGGTTAAATAAGACATTTAAAAATTTATGAGAAACGGTTGGAGAAACGTTTTAGTTAATTTCTTACTAAAACATAAAATGTATTAATAACTTTAAAATTTTTTAAGTGTGCGTAAATTTTACACTAATAAAAACTATTATAATCCATTTACGCAACTAATATCATAAAAAAATGTAAAAAAAAATATATAAAAATCAAAAAAAGTTAATTGTTAATGAACGTCTATTATAAATTTGCTCATAAAAACGATTTTTAAGTTAATAAAAATAGCATTGAATAAAAGTTAATACCTTTTTCCGGTAATATACGTAAAACTTGTAAATATGTATCTGTTAATTTATCGAACAAAACGGAAAGGCCTGTTGTCATGTTCCATAAATAGCGTAGTTTTTATACATTTTTACACTTTTCAAAGTTAGGCATTAAAATTAAATTAAAAATATCTTAATGGGCCAACCTGATTTAAAATTATTGAAAATAATTATTGAATTTTCAAAGTTAGGCATTAAAATTAAATTAAAAATATCTTAATGGGCCAACCTGATTTAAAATTATTGAAAATGAATAAAATATTTATTATTATTTAAAATAGTAGATCATAGTTTTCGTTAATATAAATTTTTTGTACTTACATTTTTGCACATTATTAGAAACCTTGAAGTTTGATTGCAACACCCATTTACGGGTTTTTGAGCTAACCAGTTTACGAATTTATACCAGGTTGTAGTTAAAATATTTCTGTAGAGTAGCACTGCAGAATGTATGGATTACTTTTTCGAAAAAACTTAATAAGTAATTATTAGACATACTTATGCGAAAAAATTTAAATGATAGTACATTTAAAAGTGAACGATACGTGAGCGATATTAGAGACTACTTTTCATTGACTAGTAAAAATAAAATAAAAACATAAAATTTATTAATTAACTTAAAATATTATTAGCCAAACTTTAATAAAAAATAGTTAATTATTTATAACCATTAACATATTAAATTCTCCTTTACTCTTATTAAATTATTGTTTTTGTATCTTGTGAAAATAGAATTTGGAATTTTTTTATTCTATAGCATAATTTTCTACAGTGTCCCAAAATTATACTATAAAATAAAAAAAGCTTTAAAATACTCAATGTGTAATTTAAGAAAATTTAATAAAAAATATAATTATAATGCCTGAAAAATGTATGGAACATTTTATTACATGTTTCTTTTTAATTGGATCTCCATTTCAATAACTTTATTTAATTTTAAATTATACTAAATTATGTTTAACAACACTAAAAATATTTTTTAATATACTTAGAATAAATGTTTCTAAATAATTAGTTTTCGAGTTTTAAAGTTTAGTTGTCTGTTTTAAAAGTATTTGAAAATATATTTTCTATAAATCTGCAAACTGTTTCATAAATCAAACTTTACAAAAAATGTTTCAGTATTTGAACAACTTTTTTGGTCATCAGAAACAGTTGAAATAAATTGAAGTTAATTACCTCTAAATTTTGCTATTAATAAACTAAGAAATACTTCGAAAACGTTCAAGAAGCACCATTCAATTTATTCTATAACAGAAATTTCTCTGCACTTTAGGACACATATTCAATTTTAATTCAATTTTAGAATATTTTCGCATATTTCTGTTTCAAAATACTACACTTTTTCATTCGAGCGTATAGCTATATACAGTTACTTAAAAATGACAAGTGTAAGGCAGACAATTGAAAAATTTTTTTGAATGGCAGCTTACTCAACAGAGCGTTTTCTTTTACTGACGATACCCATTTTTAAAAATATGTCTTATGAAACTAAATTTCAAATAACGATAAATCAACAAACTAGCATAACTCGCCGACGCAAGACTTCAATTCTAAAGCTTTAACAATATAACGATTACTACTGTCGAGTTGTACATATTATCTGTCCTTGAACTTTTTTTCGATTTTCATTTGATAACGATCGGTGGATAAAGTTAGAAAATTGAGTCAACAAAAATTTTTGTAATTTGATGTAGCTACTTACATCATATTAAGTCATACCACCTTTTTTTCGATCCCGATCGTGTTGCAAGATAAAGGTGAATAAGCCTAAAAACTGTATAACGCCTAGTCATTATCGATTGTCAAAATAGAATAATTCCCGAGTTTGACTAGAAACAATCTAGAAATCAACAATTACTCCTTTCCTCTTTCCCCAATACATCAATATTACATACATCAAACCATCGCCGAGTTCAAGAAAACTCTAATATATCAAATAAATCGCTGAAGCATATCCGGCTGCGATCGCTATCGCCGGCGCACAAACTGATCCCAATTAAAAATTAAAAACATTAATCCGCGCGCGATCCAAGACAGGAAAAGCCTCGGCTGTATATACCTACACACTGACTCATTGTCGTAAAGTCGAAATATCAAAGAGAAATGTTTAAAACACAACGGCTGCTATTGATTATTCATTTCCTGCGCCGCGACTGCAGCGGTATGAGCTGGCTACTTCTTGGAGCTACTATGCAAGATTGGCGTAAGGTCGGCTTTCTAAAAAAGTCTGGATGAAAAAACAAGGAGCGCGCGAAGAAAAGCGAAAATCAGAGTGAAACACAGAGAAAAAAAATGAGGTTTAAAGGTGCGCGGAAAAAAGGGAATAAACGCCGGCAGCCGGAGAAGCCGGAATTGCATAATTACCATTCCCTCTCGGGCCGATCGTTACTCGGCGTAATTTTCCTGGAAGCTGTTGTACGGAGTCGGAAAAAATCGAAAAAAAAAGCCGAGCCGTCCGGCGGGAGGGGCGCCTCGACAAAACTACTGCCTACGCCTTTTTGTGTATATACTTACACTCATAAGCATATACACAAGAAAGAGCGAACACCAGAGAGAGAGGGAGGAAAGACATAAGTACACACAAACTCACAACCATATCGACGCGTATCGCACACAACCGTCGTGCGATATTTGTGCCAGTCATCGCTCGCAGGTCGCTCCGCATATGTGTGTGTATATATAGCCAGCGCTCCGGCGCTGCCCGCGACAATAATTATTATCGCCTCGTGCGCCCGCGGCGGCTGATTCAGTGTAGCGCGGCGCAGCCGGCAAGCAGCAGCGACTCCCGTCCGCTTTCAACTCCACCTTTTCCATCGGCTCTTCTTTTTTCTCTCTCGTGCAGTCGTAAACATCGGAGCAGGCCGCCGGGCGGGCGGGCGAGCGCGCGCTTTCGTCGTGCTGTATACACACTCGGCTCGGTGTGCTTCGATCGGATCGCTCCTCGGCTCCTTGACGTTAGACGGCTCCTTGGCCAAGTGTCGGCTTTTGATCGGGAGGTTGTCGCTGCAGAGAGGAGGAGAGCGCAGAGCGAGGTTAGACACCGGGAGAGAGGAGATGGGTCTGCTGTCGGAAGGTAGCCCGCTGAGCTGGGAGGAGACGAAGAAGCTCGCCGATCATGTGAGGAAGCACGGGGTTATCCAGTTTATTAACCTGTACAAGAGGCTGAGGGACAGGCAGGGCGACGTGCTCAAGTGGGGCGATGAGGTATGTTGGCTTTTTCGAGAGGTCGCCGAGGATTTTGGGCTTTTTGTTATGGATTTCTGGTTTTTCTTTCGTTGGTTGGTTGAGTTTTTTTGGGGGATCGGGGCTTGTCGCGCGGAACGTTTGTTATGAGAATTGCATCATGGTGAATTGCATAAATTTAAGTAATCGATCCAGTTTCTCGGCGCTTGGTTTTCTGATTTAATTTTGGTGAGTTAATGATTGCTGTAGTTGCAGAGATCTCTTTATTTTACGCTTAATAGGTTTGTTAATTTTTAGTTTTACTTCACTAATGTGGAATTTAAATGACTAAGTGATTTCTACATTTTACTTTAAAATATTTTTGTCTAACTGGTTTAGGTGATGTCACCTTTGAAAAAGTTAATTTGTCATAGCATTAAATTGAAAAATAGTAGGTGTAATTAATGTTGCTAATTTAAATATTTAACTAATTTTAACATACACTGACATTCTTTTCCTATCATTTCTATGATTATAATGAAGCAATGCATCATTTTTAACAGCTCACTGTCTTTTTTATCTCCATCTGCACGTGTGTTTACTTATCAACCTATCAAGATTAAACTAGCTCATTTTTCTGGTGTTTACAATCAGAGATAATTCTTTTGTAAATCAATAGATTTTTTCCTTTAATTGTTGTCTACTTGCTCAGTAAATGAATACCTATTTTTAACATGGTATACTGGATTATAGTCAGTGGAAACTTGAAATCATAAGCCTGTGTAAAACAACGCCTAATCATAAATATTGCATTACTTGGCCTTGAATGTTCTAGTTCATATTATTTTTTCTAAGCACATTTTTTTTGTTTGCCGATTGGAATCCTTGAACGCTAAAATATGATTTGACTAACTTTTTGTTAATTTCCTTTGACTTATATTTGAAAAAGAAACTTGTCCCTCCAGGTGGAATATATATTGGTGAAGTTTAATGATGCAGAAAAGACTGCAAAAGTGTCTCTCAGAGCAGAAAAGTACTTGTCACTTTTGCAAGAAAAGGAACACAAAGATCCACAGTAAATATACTTATATTATTCTTATATACTATATTTTTATAATAATTATTTTCAAAAGTTTATAAAAATTACTATTAACTACAGAGTTTATCAATCAAATTAATTTAAAAACCTTTTTAAAATTTTTCTAAAGCAATGTCAAGTCTCTTTGGCGTCCAGAGTATGGTGCTTACATGATTGAAGGAACACCAGGTAAACCTTATGGGGGATTATTGGCACATTTTAATGTTGTTGAAGCAAATATGCAATACAGAAGACAAGAAGCTACCAAGTTACTGGAGCCTGGAGAAGTTGTAATGTCGTTAACTAATTTTCCAAGGTCAGTTTAATTTCCTAACAATTAAATGCTTTGTTTTATTACGACCAATCAGTCGTACTGATGCACATAATTGCCATGCAGATTAGGTGCTCCAGACTTTACTGATCCTCCAGCTGTTCCTACTCCACATTCAGGGGCATCTAGAAGTTTATTCTTTCCAGATGAAGCTATTTTTTCAGGTCACCCACGATTTAAGACGTTAACAAGAAATATTAGAAGTCGTAGGGGAGAGAAAGTTGCTATTAATTTACCAAGTAAGATCACATTTTTAATAATATTATAATTAACTTATTAAAAGCATTAGAATATTAAATTTTACTTTTGATTACTTTCAAATTTAAAATTTCATAATAACATTAACTTTTTTTAGTTTACAAGGATGAAAATGTAAAACTGCCATTTAAAGAAAATTTGACTGAATTGGGAGATGACGGTTCAAGTGAGAAAGCAGCTAAAGAAAATCATGTTTACATGGATGCAATGGGATTTGGTATGGGTTGCTGTTGCTTACAACTTACATTTCAAGCATGTAATATCGAGGAAGCAAGAACCTTATATGATCAACTAACTCCTCTCTGTCCTATAATGGTAAATATAAAGCACGGAACATTTTGTTTTTTTAAGTGAAGAGTGTAAATGCTAAATTAGCATGTCTCTCGTGCATGCCTTACAGAAAATATTTATTTCACGTTCGACAGCTGGCTCTTACTGCTGCCAGTCCCTTTTACCGAGGCTACATCACGGATGTCGATTGTCGCTGGAATGTCATTTCAGCTTCTGTTGATTGCCGAACTGAAGAGGAACGTGGATTGAAACCATTGAAAGAAAACAAATTTAAAATCAGCAAATCCAGATATGATTCTATTGATTCATACCTGAGTGAACAAGGAGCTAGGTACAATGATATGCCACTGACCTATGATGAAGACATTTATAAACAACTCCTAGATAATGGAATTGATAAGCTACTTGCACAACACATTGCTCATTTATTCATTAGAGATACAGTTTCTCTATTCTCAGAAAAAGTCCATCAAAATGATCTTGAGGATACTGATCATTTTGAGGTAAGCCATACTTTAGCAATTTATTTTTTATTCTTTTATTAATTGATTCAAAAAGTTTATTGAAAATTAAACTTTTCCTTCTCAATCATAAAACTGCATATTTTTAAATTTTCTATAAAGTTAACCAAGTAAAAAAACTAAGTTACAAATTTTTTTTTAATTATTAATTCTTATTAACTATTAAAATATTTATATTTACAAAAATCTTAGTGTTTGGAAAAGTTACATTATGCATTTTACATATTTAAATTATTTTTACAGAATATTCAGTCTACAAACTGGCAAACTATGCGATTCAAGCCACCACCATCAAATTCTTCAATTGGTTGGAGAGTTGAGTTTAGACCTTGTGAAGTACAAATTACTGACTTTGAAAACGCAGCTATTGTTTGTTTTGTAGTTTTATTAACTCGAGTTATCCTAAGCTATAAGCTTAATCTCTTAATTCCAATTAGTAAAGTAGATGAAAATATGGCAAGAGCACAAAAGAGGGATGCTGTTAAAAAAGAAAAATTTTGGTTTAGACGAGATACTACGTGTAATACGCAGCAAGGAGATATTAAAGATGAATATGCAGAATATACAATAGATGAAATTGTAAATGGAAAGGTTTGTTTATTAGTTTTAATTTTTTATCAATACCAAAAAAATTATATGAAATCTATAATTTATTTTAAGTTGCTTTTTATCAGTACTTGAGAAACTTTAAATCAATTATTTATTTTGCAGGAAGGAACGTTTCCTGGACTTATCCCATTGGTAAATTCTTATCTTTCAAGTATGGATGCAGATGCTGATACACATTGTACTATACAGAGATATATTAAATTAATTCAAAGAAGAGCTTCTGGTGAACTTCTAACAACTGCTGCTTGGCTAAGACAGGAAGTGATCACACATCCGGAATACAAGTAAGCATTGTTTGATAATACACCTCTTTTGATAAGAATGAAATGATAGCTCTGATATTTAAACTTATCTTTTAAACTTCAGGAAAGACTCAAGAATATCACAACGAATTAACTACGATTTACTTAAAAAAGTTCACGACATTGAAACAAACAAAATATCTTGTCCAGAACTACTTGGACCATGTATAATTTCCAAAACTTCAGAAACTGTTCCACCTGCAATGGCAAAGGCTGAAAATTGTCCTATCCCAGATTAAATAGTGTAATTATTACTAATAGGCCGAAAAATGTATTATTATATTTTTAAATGATTATTGTATACATTATACATCTTATATTTGTAATATACAAAAAAATTTTGCTTTCTCAAAGAGATTTAGCATATTATATTAAAATGATTTTACAATATTTTGTAAATTTAGAGTATTAACTTAAAGTTAATCAAAGCACCATAGAACAATAATATTAGTATGAGTTGGAAATTATATTACTGAAAATAAATTTACTTTGCTCAAAAAAATTTTAATATGAAAGATTGGAATAAATTCAAAATTAAAATCTAAAGAAATAAATTTAGATCAATTACTTTGAAGGAATAAATTGCATATAGCAAATAATCAGCATATGAATATGAATGATTAGACATTTTTGTGTTTTAAACTGTTTTATTCTTTATGTTTCTTTTATAATTTTCAAATAATTTTTATAAAAGTTACAAAAAATATTATTTTACAATGATATATTATTACAATGATATATTATTTTTAACATAATCATGTAATAAAAATATTAAAAAACTTATTTTTATATGAGAGCTGTGCTTTAAATTTTGAAAAACTTTTTTTCACAGTAAATGTTTATTAAAAATAAATACATGTATAAATGTATTCATACACAGATACATATACATAAATTAATTTTTTAAATTTTATTTGAGGTTTTCAAATTATAAAATTTATTTCATTAACCTTTAGAGGACAGGGATTTGGGTTTACTGTTTTCTCTCACTTTTCTATAGAAATCCCGTCCTCTAAAGGTTAAATACTCATAACATATAATTTTACGACATAAAGCTTTCTTTTTGAGAAAGCAAATACTGACTTACTATTCTTAATGAGATGCACTATGTGCTTCAGGGAGTGAGAAGTTTTTATAAATGTAGTAAAAAAATTGGCATGCAAAAGCTGCCTTGTACTATTGTTGAAATATTCAATCTATCAAATAAATAAGTTTGTTGGCATTCTTTTTTAATGATTTATAAAAATAAAAAATTTATCAACAATTTCTTGATTTTCCATTTATTGAAAGTTTTCTATCAAATTACCTCTATTAGTTCTATAGGATATGTATGTATTCCATAAAACTGCTACAGATTGTACAACTAAGACTTGATAATGTAGTGGAACAAGATAAAAATTTACTAGCTGTACTATAGGCCACAGCTGTAAAACAAATAATTTTAATATTATTTCTGTTTTATAATTGTTAACAATGAAAAATGATATTAAATTAATACCTTGTAATTATTTATCAATATGTCCATATATTCATCTTCTAATTTTAATTTAATACTTTTAATGTCATTTCCTTGCATTTTACCTATAGCACTTAATAAGACTATAATAAAAGTTGGCGCAAATAAGAACTGATCACAGGCAACCTTTTTTAATACTACTGTTGCTCCTTTTGAACCAAAGGATTTATCTAATATTCCATACCAAGTTCTTGTTGCTGGACCCTATAATTTAAAATCAAAACAACATGAATCAATTGTTTTTTAGTTCTACATAAATATAAAAAAAAAAATTATAATTTTAAATCCCAGTAAATCTTCTAAAGAACTATAAATAAACACACAAATAAATTATAGAACTCACAACAAAGAAAAAACCAATACAGGCAAATTGTGCTGTTCGAACAAAATTCAAATCCTTCACAGGCTTCTTTTCGATGAAATTTTGAGCTATCTGATCACCAAGTCCCATCAATGCTCCTATTAAAAAAATAAACAATTATTTCTCACCCAACACTTAATTAACGATTTAAACCCATTCAAAATCGAAATCACAACTAAAATTCAGACCTGCTTGCAGAGCTTGCATCCCAACAGGATATTTCTTCAACAAACTTTGATAACTCCTGAACAGTCGAGACATCCTGGAGCCCAAATCAAGTAATCGAATCGATCAACCAAAACTTAAACATAAACAAATAAAAGCACTTAATCCCTCGATATCTCCAGCCGATTTTTAGGTTAATCCCAAGAAGCTTCCTGCTCGATCAACCGATATAACGAGTGCAAGCGCTCAGAGCCGGCCGCACTCAACAGATATATCTACCCTCTCAAGTATATTCCAATAGAAAAACTCGAGCGCCGTCGATTTTCGGTTTTTCGGCGTGCGGCTGTTCTTTTACGCATGTCAGCGCAACATTGTTACGTCGCGCTTGGCACTCCGTCTTCGTCCGTAACATTTTGTATTATATACAAGTGTGTATAAATTCACTGGCTGCTCACGTGGTATCAGCATGGTTTCCGGATTCCTCGATTTTTTCGGCAATTTCCGATCATGCGTTCTTGAGCTGGGAAAGCGGCTTTCGCACGGTTTTGCGCGACGAGTGGTTTCGTGTACTTTCGAGGAAAAAAATAGAGAGCCGCTTATCGCGTTGATATGAGTGTTATGAAACTGTATATGATGATTTGAAGGGGCTTGCAGTTTTAAGATGAAAATTGTAACGATTGTTTATTGTAATAAGGTTTTGGTTGAATGTTGGCGTGTTTAGTGAGATATTGATATTTATTAATATAGAAAGTTGTGTAGATTTTTAAAATGATGAAATAGTGAAAATTAAAATAATGTTTTTAATACTTGCTCTTACATCTACGCGTAAGCGCGCGCAAATCGAAGCTTGAATTGTAAATTGAAAGCTTTTGTTTGAAAAAGCTCTTAACTATACTTTTAACAGAAAAGTTAAAAGAAGCTTAAACATATTAATTTTTATTAATTCTAAACAAAAATATATTTCTTAATATTTTTGAGAAATTCTCATAGCTCTAAACAGCATTCTTTTTTTTTGTTATTACAATTAAGAATAATTATGTAGTATTATAACTATTAGTATTTTTATCTAAATAGTATTTACATAATATAGGTTTAATCAAACTATCACCATATAGTTATAAGTTATATAAATATGTATGTAAGAATTGGTAAGAATCTTACAAATTTTTATTAAAGTATAATAAATTACAAAGTTCAGTGCAAAACCTTATTGACAGAAATGATAGTAAATGATTTCCAATACAGTATTAGAGGATTCAACGAATTAAAAAAGTCAAATTAATCCGAAATCATTAAAAATTCGTAGAGATCGATGTTTACATTAGCAATAAATTATTACTGATAAAATTTCAAATCAATTTGGAAGCTCATTACTGAAAAAATTTAATAAGCGTTTTTATGGAAAATATACAACAGCATTTACGCTTTCGTATTACACATTATTTTAATGAAAACCATGAATAAAAAATATTCAAAAGTATTTCATTAAATTTAACCTAATATGAATTAGAAAATAAATGATCTTAAAAGGTAATTTATTTTATTTAAACAATTATTTTATTTAATACATTTAGATAATAATGTAGAATTGTTTTTACGTTAAATAAAAAAACTTTTTGTTAAAATTACATTTTTTATTCTACACTGGTCAGCGCTAAAAATGCGCAGTTTTAGCTTTACGAATTTATCTCTTCATCTATTTTAATTATAGAACGTGCTTTTGCATTATGCAGTGCACTTTATTCATAAATTACGTCCGTATATACATATACATACTTTTGTGACATCATGGAATTTCAGAATAATTTTTTTAGAATACGAATATGATACAAATTACTTATTTTACAAAAACATGATTTATATGTTCGTTATTAATAAATCACAACCGAATGAAACCCGCAGTGTAATTATTTTTTCGTTTTTAGTTGTTAAAAAACTTATTTTTGCGGTCGTTTTTATACTTAGTTGAAATGTTACGAAAGACGCTATAAAACTCTCCTATTATTAAGCCATATACTTATTGCTAAATAAGCAGGTAAAATACAGTTGAAAATTTTCCCGTTTTTCGCAGAACAGCATGCAAATTTTATTATGAAGATCCTAGAAGTCTAAAAAAAAAAATAGATTGAAATGTTAATTAAGTACAAATTTTATCGGGAAACACGATTATTGGAATTATGAATTATGTAAATACATCTTTTCAATACGTTGTAATATTTTTGCGCAATTGTGAAATAAATAAATCTTTTTTGTTCAAGCAAATAAGAATGCATTGACAATTATACAAGTTTTCGAAGCTGAATTGGCATGGATTTAATGTATTTTATAATGCTCAATTTTATACTAATAAAAAAGATACGAAATAAAGTTTGTTTCTTTTATTATCATTTTCGTTTTAATTTTCGTTTTATAAGAATTTCTCAGATATCTCTGTCCATGTCTAATCATATTTGCTGTAATTAATAAACTAATTATTTTTATCAAAACATAAAAGTTATTTTTGCTGTAGATATAAGAATGAGCAAATGATTTTATCCTATGAAAAAATCAAGTACTTATAAATCTACTTGATCTTTTAGAAAACTTTGATCTACGAATAAAATTGAATCTAATCTTACTTTCTTAAACTCTTTTCTCAAATCCAAAAAACAATTTAAAAAAAATGTTTTAATTAAACAAGAAAAAATTATATACTTTTTTATAGAAAAGAATTGTTCTACCTACTTGCTCGTTCTGTAATTTAGTGGGGACAACTTTTACTACTTCGTAAAAATAATTAGTTTATTAATTATAGCAAAAATTGTCATGAAAAAAGGTCAAAGATATCGAATACCTAATTATTCACGTTAATGTAAAAAAATTTCTTTTAAATTTCATTTAAGTTTTTAGAGTGTTATATCATACTTATTTTTGGGATTATACTGGTTTCTATTTTCTGTATAATAAAAATTATATAATTCTCAGGTTATTTTAGGCATTTTTTTGTTGTTAGACAAGAAATAAGTTTAAAAATTGAGACATCTACAATATATTTATCTTATCAACTGTTAATTAAGGTTGACAGTGTTATAATTATTTCAATCTGATTGATTAAATAACAGTATTTATTCCCATCTCAACGATAATGGCCAATTATTTCCCCGAAAAGACGGGCTGAAAGTGGCCTATTATTCCCTCCTCGGCCATTATTTCCCTGCTAGCATTTGTGTTAGAAAAAATAGAAATAAATCATTGAAAAAATAAAATAAAAACAAATAAGTGGCCATAGTTTAGGTGGAAATAAAGTACTATATGCACCTCGAGAGTAAAGTTAATTATTCCTTCAGGTAATTAGCTTCGCTCGGGCAGTAAACCACCCTCGGGAATAATATGCGACTTTACTCCCTCGGTGCATAATGTATTATTACACTTACACTGTAAATTCCTGGGAGTGTATAAAAACGGCGTTTAACTATTTAAATAGGAGTTACACGTTTGACTTATGCAATTTTAAACATAGATTGCAGTGTAGACGAAATGAGAAAATATTTTAAAAATGAGAACTTTTAAAATATCATTATTTTTCCTCGCAAGATTTTTAACATTTAGAAAATAAACATTATATATAGGATAAATTAGGATGTTAAAAATAATGACAATAGAGAATAGTTTCAGAAATTTATTGAAGAATACATGTTTATCTAACAGTTAAAAAAATACTTTCATATTTTGATTTGCCTCCTTGAAGCAATTTATATAAACTAATTGTACATTTGAATGATATTTAAAGATTTATCTGTAGAATAAATATTTTTTAATAGCACTGGTTTCAGAAGCATTGATTAAATTGCACATTGGTTTGAAGCCCACAGTACATAATATAACATTCTTTTAATTTTCAATTTTTAAAAAACGTTGCTTAAATTTTATTAAAGCTTTTCAATATATATTTAAATAGTTTAAAAATATTTTTGGAAAAATTCTTTTGGACACAAAATAGATTTTTCTCTTATACTTTTGGACCCATACAAATTTTTATACATTTATACAATAAGTTTAATATAATACATTTTTTCTCTTATATTTATATTTGCAAACAATAATTTGTTTTAGATTTAAATTTATAATTAAAGCAATACTTTTTCTTTTTTATTTTTCTAATATTTTCTTATTTATAAGTTTAATGAAGACTTAAAGGTATTAATCATTCTCTTGTTTTTAAATATGCCAATATGAAATGTTTTATAAATAATGAACATAATATGTTAGATGATCATGAAAATAATGTACTATATGAATCAACTGTAACAGAAACAATTGTATTTTTGTAGAAGGTAATTACCTTAATGCAATTAATAGTGCAATAGTTAATTAATGCAATAAAAAAATGCACAGTCCAAGCTTTTAAATGACTGAAAGTTAATAAGTGGATCGGAATGAGCAAAGTAGAAAAGTAGTGTAAAATAGTATCTTCTTTTGAGATCGTCGATCAATAGTCAATAGTTTTTGGACGTGTCTTGAAATAAACATATGCCACAATGAGCACAAAAATTGCAGCTACCGTTGGCAGTACAACTGTGAAAACTCGCTGCTTGTTTTCCAAAAATTCCTTTTTGCGCTCCTTCTTTTGTTTGCTTGTCTCTTTCGTCTTGCCTTTCAGCTGCCTCATCTCTGCAAAACAATAAATAACATTCAATAATGACAACATCTGGCTGGCAACCACCTCATCACAAAGCACAACTCTCCAATTTCTAGCAAGATCTATGAATAACAAACTGGACATGCCGCCGTATTTGCCAAACAAAATCCTTATATACTCACTGCTAATATCAGAAGTCCACTTTATTATTGTCCTTAGTGCGGGTGCAGTGAGTGCAGAAACAGTCCGTCCGCAGTCGGCGATTATTGTAATTGCTCGGATAACCAACTGAATTACACCTGCTTAATTGACACTGGCGCAGACTCTCTGCTCTAGTGTTACACGTATGCCTGGCACCTTCCGCTGTAGCCGAGGCGGCACGAAATTCCGAATTCGATTGGCCACATCGACTGGAGCAAGTATTGTACAGTCACGTTTTCACGAGAGCGATAACACTCTATAATATATATCTATATACATAAACATATACTCCCTCCCTATTCCTCCTGATATCGTGTTGCATATCTCGAATTTTTTTCTTACCCCTCTTCGCGCGTGTATACATGCAGGCGCGTCGACTGCAGCCAAAGCAGCAGCAGCAGCAGCGCGTCGTCGACGATTATAAGTACAATAATTGGATGTCATTGCCATCGTGCAGCCGAGGCTCTGGCAGTCCACATATATAACTAGACGCGCGCGGAAAATGTCGGCCGCGGTCAGCTGATTGCAAGGTACACAGTACAGTCGATAAGAGAGAAGTGAAAGCGCGCAGGGGCCGAAAATGTTCGTCTTCAGATAAGACGGCTCGACGG